>JACEVL010001520.1:562500-575286 GCA_020284085.1 Aporrectodea caliginosa
CATAACGAAAGAAACATACCAAGTTCCTGAATTGACAGAACGAGAGAGAGGGACAAAACGAGAGGGACAGGACGAGAGGGACAGAACGAGAGAGAGCGACAAAACAGAGGGACAGGACGAGAGGGACAGAACGAGAGAGAGGGACCGATGAGAGGACAGGACGAGAGGGACAGAACGAGAGAGAGGGACAAAACGAGAGGGACAGGACGAGAGGGACAGAACGAGAGAGAGGGACAAAACGAGAGGGACAGGACGAGAGGGACAGAACGAGAGAGAGGGACAAAACGAGAGGGACAGGACGAGAGGGACAGAACGAGAGAGAGAGAGGGACAAAACAGGGACAGGACGAGAGGGACAGAACGAGAGAGAGTCAACGAGAGGGACAGGACGAGAGGGAAGAACTGGAGAGAGAGGGACAAAATAGAGGGACAAAACGAGAGGGACAGAAATAGAGGGACAGAACGAGAGGTACAGACCAGTCAGTGGCGATGCACTGGTCGAGCTTCTTGTTTTCTTTGCAGAAGTTCCTGAATTCCGTCAGCATTTGGTTGCATCTTGTCTTGCGTAGGCAATTCTTACGGACTCCGATGCAGGACACATCTCGCTCCTCTGGCTCTGTATCTTCATCGTCGTCGTCCTCATCAGTCGAATGATCCGAATCCAAAGACGGAATGATCCACGACACGTTCGGCGATGATCCTACAAAGACAAACAACCCTAAGTCAGGTAGGGTAGGGTAAAGTCTACATGTAGTTAGTTAAGGCAGAGTCTGTTAAGGTAAAGTAAGATGAGGAACAGGTATACAGATTAAGGCAGGGAAATGTAAGGCAGGAAGGTAAGCTAAGGTAGGGCCTACGCAACGGTGAGCTAAATTATCTAGGCCCCACTGTAAAACCTGGGACGAGGCCTGATTTCTCGAAGATGAACATTTTTACTCCTAACATTATATTTTTCTGTTCCTGGGGGATTATTTCTACCTCTGGTTTAAAAAAAATCATAATCTTTCGAAGGATTTTAGGTTTGAAAGAATCTTAGAAAAAAAAACTTGTGTTGTATCGCATCAATGATTGACACACCTTCGTGTGTGACGCAGGAGTGGAGGAAGATTTTCTTCTGGATGTTGTCGCATTCCTTCGAGTCGATGTCCGTCGCGTGGCAGACGCAGTTCTGGAAGAAGGTGTTCGTCTGGAGAGAGGAGAGAACCGAGTGACAGTGAACGCGGTTCGACGTCTGGCACGTGTAGACTGCGGACAGATGGCAACAACACACAGATAAGATAATAGAAAATGAAAAGAGATAAGATGGCAGTTGTAGAATAATGTAGACAATGTAGCACAAATGAGATGAGTGGAATAGATAACGGAGATATAATAGCAGAGATACCAGAATGAGATAAGATGAAGGAGATAAGAAGATAAGCCGTAAGCCGACAATGGTAGGATTGCATAAGTATAATAACAAAGCTGAGAAGAAAAAGATAGTGACAGAAGTACGATATCAGAAATACGCTGAATGGATATGTTAGCAGATTAGCCTGAGATAAAAGAACAGAAATAGGATAATGTAAATTAGATAACAGAGATGACATAACAGAGGTAACATAAAAAGACATGATAACAGAGATAGGATTACAGAGATAAGAAACAGAGATCAGATACAAGATAACAGCGATAGGATATCATGGATAAGATAACAGAGATAATATAGCAGAGATATGATGACAGAGATAAAATAACAGAGAAAGGATAATATAACTGAGATAAGATAAGATAACAGAGATATGAAAACAGAGATGAGCTGTCATGGATAAGGTAACATAGATGGGATGACAGAGATAGGATGAGCTAGATAACAGAGATAACAGAACATAATTTATTTAACTCAATGATGAATCAAGAGAGCAGACACGTGGAGAAAGCAAACGGATAGACAGACGGATGGACAGACAGGAAGAGAGACATGCAGACAAACAGACAGGCAGAGCAAGAAAGAGACAGACATACGGACACAGTCAAGTAAACAGACAGGCAGAGCAAGAAAGAAACAGACATACGGACACAGTCAGGTAAACAGACAGGCAGACAGAGACAGAGACAGAAACAGAAGGCACAGAGACAGAGACAGAAACAGAAACAGAGACAGAGACAGATAAAGACGGGCAGACAGAGAGAGGCAGACAGACACACAGATAGGCAGGGAGAAATCCAAAGAGAACTGAGGAAATGCGAGGAGACATTTAAGATGAAACAACGACGAAGGGTTAATTAGCGAACACCTTTCGTGTTGCGTCGTCGACCGACCGCCAGGCGGCGATAGCAGACGAAGACTTTACCTCGATGTTTGTTGACTGACGTCAGGCGCAGTCAGTTTCCCTAACAAGACACGCGTGACGCCGTGACGCCGAGGCAGTGACGACGCCATTGACGTCTTATTGATGACCGGCTGTGACGGTAATTGTCGGATTTCGTCGACGAAGACAAATAAACCGGCACGAACTTAGTGGAAGATCAAAGGATCCGAAAACAATGGAATTAGGGGAGTGACAGAATTATACGGAGGGATAATATTATCTGATTAATCTGATCTAATCTCTGTTCTGATCTGATCCAATCCGATTAAATCCGACTAAATCCGATTAAATCCCATCTATGTATAATCTATAAAAATGTAATTACTGCGGAAGCCGCAAGATAATACACTATACAAGACATGAGCAAAACTCTAGTCTACGTATACATGTATGTATGTATGAACAGATGTAGAACCTGTCTGTATGTAGCCTATATATGTATGTCAGTATATATATATATATATATGTATGTATGTATGTATGCATGTATGTATGCATATATGTATGTATGTATGCATGTCTGTCTCTCGGTCTGACTGTCTGCCTGTCTGACGCACTCTGGCTCTCTGTCGGTTTCGCGGTCTGTCTGTCTGTCTCCCTCTCTGTCTGTCCATCTGTCTGTCTTACTGTCCGACTGTCTGTCTGCCTGTCTATTTGTGTGCACATATATAACTGGCCATTTCTATTTCGCCTTTAGAGAGTCTTTCAAAGTCTCTTTCCTACTTCGTCGTTCCCTTCAGATGCCTTTGTCTCCTGATTGGTGGACAGAGGGCGCTTATTTCAATCCATTTTCCTTATCTATCAGATAATCTCTCGGACACAGATTGCCGCCAAACGACCCTAATCCGTTTTATCAGACGACCGATGATTACGTCATTTCCGCCGATGACGTCAACGGCGACCGAAGACAAATAATCGAAAGAGACCTCACTGATGATGTCACTGATGTGACGTATGCAGACACGAGACGATGTAACTCCTGGATTCAGCAGTCGCTAGTGTGGCTGTGCGCAACTGTTAGACGCTAATACTACTACTATTGTAACTGTAGGCCTACTGATATATGGTGCTACACTAAAGTACTATAATAACAATAATTATACTACTGCAGGTTTATGAATGTGTATACCTTTCGTCTCTGCGACTTGAGTTCGAATTCCGGTGCATCAATCACTTAACTCGGGATAAGATTTGAAGGCAATAGATAAATTCGCAGTGTCATAAATACATCCTTAGTTCCTTACATACAATTTTAAATAGATACATACATACTGACATACGTACATAAATAAATACATATGCACGAACATACATACTGACATGCATGCAATGTCATACATATATAAATACATGCACACATACATACAAGATGACACACTGACATACATACTATTATACATGAATGCCTGCATATGTACGTACTTACTTACATGCAGACATACATACATACATACATACAATCTGAAATACATGAGTAAATACATACATATGCATACATACTGTCATACATACATATGCATGCATACGTACATGCATAGATACATGCATACATACTGACACGCTGATATATACCACTTTTATACCCCGCAGCCGATCGAGTCGATCGATCGAGTCGATCGTAAACTCGGCCAAGTCGAGTCGATCGAAAAATCGTCGACTCGATCGACTCTCGAGTCTCGATCTCGACTCGACTCAAATATTTTACTTACTATTTTTTCACAAAATGACAGATCTTATGATATAATGACGTAATTCTGTGTAAACACACAACTACCGTATGAACCTAATATGAGGTTCAGTGCAAATAATGAACCTCTTGGCGCTTTCTTATCAGTGGAAGTAATAGAGATACTTTTCCCCCACAGTTTTACGGTGAAAATTGAAGCAATTAAGATGCGTTGAGAATGCCTTAGTTTCAGGAAATTTTAGCTCTGTAGTCAGTAACAATGATCTCAAACCGTTCGAAAGTCTGTATACGTTAGAACAAGACTGAATGCGTAGACTTCTCACTCGGATGTGTGGCAACATTTTGGTCCACTCTACATGTACAGTGAGTAGCCTATTAAAGGGAGCCGCAGCTGCCGCCCACGTTTCATATATTTGCCCTAGTCGCCCTATCTTTTAAAAACCAAAAATGCGTACGAAAGCCCTACATGGTTGCCTCCCGGATTGGAAATGTCATAAAATGAAATACAATTAGTGTCATGAGGATTCGTGGAAAAATACTTGCAATTTTGACAGGAGATTTGGAGCATTTGTATGTCTATAATCTGGAGCATATGCTGAACTGAGACGGAACTCTCCAAGAGGTTCCAAGCCTGAACCTCTAACTAACTTTAGGGGTCGTCCATTAAGTATGTCAACAAAATAGGGGAAGGGGTTTGTTTGACAGTTGTGAGGGGGTTTGGTACAATTTTTCAACAATTTTTTCCCAATGAATCAACACAGACCCTTCAAAATGGTAGCTTAAACATTAAGTAATGCTAAAATGTATAAAGTACTTGTTGTTTAATACTACTAAAAAGCTGGTAATAAACTAAACTCATATATTTTGAAATTCGAGTGTAGTGTAAAAAATCTAACAGTGGTTCTGCATGTATTAGCCATTGTGTTTCTTTTGTGTAGGGGGGTTCTGGGATTGTTGACATAATTTTAGGGGGTCCTTCAATGTTTGACAGTTGTTGACAAGGGGGCAGAGGGGTAAAAACTGCCTAAAATTTGTTGACATAATTAATTAACCCCTTGGTTGTTCCTAACCTAGACTTCCACGGTCGAGCAGTAATCGTGGGTAGTTTGAAGTTTCTTGAGCTAACTCTAATTCATTACGAAGATTTATATAGCGCCTAACGTGCAGATTAATATAGACATTACACGTCCTCTAGTACCTCTACTGCCGTCTTATTTGTTGAGCTGGTACTAATTTCTGTACCGTACTGTAGGAGATTCCATTGTAGCCTAGCTGCCTAGCTGATCAAGTCGACGGATTAGGCGAGGCTTAATTCTTACAAGTCAACCACAGGCTCACACGATATCATTATAATATCTGAAATGCTACTTACCAGTTCAATTTTATTACAGTTTGACAGTTTGAGGAAGAGTGTGCAATTGAAATTCATGAGTAATTTAGGTACTGGAATATAAGAATGCAACAGTCGTCAGCAATTTTTGCTACAGTCCAAGTCGACGAAGTCGATCGAGTCGATCGTCCAAGTCGATCGAGTCGTCGAAAGGTCGGCGAGTCGACGAAGTCGATCGAGTCGATCGTTGGTCGAGCCAAGTCGATCGTATACACTCGACTCGATCGACTGCGGGGTATAACCACTTTTACATATGGATACAAGCATTTAAATATATAAGAGTTCTGATGATTGTGGAAAATGTCTTCCAAAGGAGACCACAACGGTGTCTGCTCCTACGAGACACTACACTTAAATCTCTCGATGAAGATTTCATTTTAGATTCGTCACCGGAGGTCATTTATTCAGCGCCCTCTTCCGCCAGCATCAAGACGTCCTCCAGTTCCTCCGATAAGCATCTCAAGATCTCAGCTCAGATGCTGACAGCCTCGGCTCCTCCTCCTGCTCCTGCTGATGCTGCTGATGCTGATGTTGATGCTAAGGTCAGCATCCATTACGTCCAACGCACGCGCCAATTACTGTGGACGGCTGGATTAGTAGTAGTTGAACGAGATTCTTTACCGACGAAGTTTGCGAATACATTGAAGAAGAGAGCATTCCTTTAAGCTAGTCCTGAGGCAGCCATTGGTGTGAACTTCTGTGAAGTGTTAGCGACTTCATTTAGCCTCTGCATATGAGAGTGGGTGATCTGTTCTCTCCCTCACCGTCTCATCTTCCCACCGAAAGTGTACGGTCAGTGTACTCATCATAGCCGAGTTGGTTAGGGGGTCCTGGCTGGGATTTGAACCACCGACCTCTCAATTGACAGTCTAGTACGCTAGCCAATACACTATCGAGCACCTCCGAGTCACTTTGCGGACCGGCAACTGAGGACTCGCGGACCGGCACCGTTCCGCGGACCACCACTTTGGGAAGCAAGTTTAAAAGTAGGAATTAAAGACAAAACGAAATTCCCTGGAATTAAATAGGCGTATATTTATTTCCAGAACTAAAATCGAACAGAAGTCCCGCCGACCATCCGATAATAATATTGTCAGAAGCCAAAATCACGTTTTACTGGGAATTATTCTGGCGATGATTCTATTAAATGACCCAACGCAGCAAACACCTAAGCCATTGAAAATCTCTGGCCCTCGACCTGACTGCGCCCTCCCTCAGTGCTCGGGGCTCGCGCTCCCTCCGTTCGGCTGAACATGGTCTTCTCTCTGTACCTTTATGCTAAATACCTCCACCAGGCAGAGCCGTGCGCTTCTCTGCGGTTGGCTCGACCTGCAGTGGCCTCCAACTACTATCGAACAGAAGTCCCGCCGACCATCCGATAATAATCCATTGTCCGAAACCACGATCGGACGTTCGACCGGGAATTATTCTGGCGATGATTCTATTAGTTGACCCAACGCAGCAAACAGCCCTAAAGGAAACGACCCTCGAATGACTGGTCCTGACCCACCACCCTTCCTCCCACTGCCGAGAGTTGCCACTCCTCAGAGGAGAGCCTGAGGGTCAACAAGTAGGGACATCAGTTCATGGTTGGCCTGCAGAGGATCTGCGGTTGACATGCCTGTGGCAGTTATGGCAGATGGTGCGTGTTGCAAGACTAGCACCTCACCGGTAAGCGTTCATCTTTTCGTATTGTCAAATGCGGCATGGAGATTGTTACCTGCCTGTTCAACTAGGTAGAGAGACAGTCAGGCACATGTAGACAGACAGACAGACATGTGACAGACAGACAGACAGACAGACAAATCAACAGACATACATGGAAAGAGGCAGGTCGATTGAGCGTAAGAGACAGACAGACAGACGGACAGACAGGCCAGTGGCGTAAGGTAGAGGGATTAGACAGACAGACCCCAGAGATAAAAGGAGACAGGCGCAAAATAGGCTTAGACATGTGACAGATATGTAAGAAATCAGGCACGAATAGTTACAAAGTAACTTTTGTACATGAGTTTTGGACGGGGGGGGGGTGCAAAGTGAGATCTGACAACTTTCTTCTTGAAAAAGAGACGGAAAAGCAAAAAAAGGTCTTCAGAAATTTTGGCGGAACTAAGAAAGAAAAGTTTAAGGAAATTCTTGCCCCCGGGCGCACGAACCCCTAGTTACGCCACTGAGACAGGCAGACAGACGGAAAGACAGGCAGGCAGACAGATAGATATACAGAAGACAGGCAGAGATAGAGAAGGCAGAGAGATAGAATTAGACAGAGACAAAAACAGACAGAGATAAAAATTAGACAGAGCGATAGAATTAGACAGACCGACAGACAGATATCGAGAGACAGGCAGACGTTGTACAAAAAAACAACAATTACTTGTAATGCAATGGAAAAACCATCGAAAAGAGGCATCTGTCTCTTTAACCTATTGTCCACCAAATCCATTGATGCCAGTTGTCTGCACTCGCATCCTGTGCTCCATCTACCGTCCCTAAGTCCGACGATTTACCTAGGCAGCAGCACCAGCAGAAGCAGCAGAAACGGACGATTGACAAGATGGATGCTTCAGACTTGGATGGAACTAATCCAAGTCGTAGACACGTTGCACTGCGCCAAGGATTACGCATTACACCAAGGATTACGCATTACACTAAGGATTACGCATTACACGGAGGATTACGCATTACACGGAGGATTACGCATTACACGGAGGATTACGCATTACACGGAGGATTACGCATTACACGGAGGATTACGCAATACACGGAGGATTACGCATTACACCAAGGATTACGCATTACACTAAGGATTACGCATTACACTAAGGATTACGCAATACATCGAGGATTACGCATTACACAAAGGATTACGCATCACATCAAAGATTACACATGACGCTAAGAATTATACATTACGCCAAGAATTACGCATTACGCAAAGGATTACGCATTACACTAAGGATTACGCATTGCACCAATGATTACAGATTACGCAAAGCATATTATGCATTTCAAGAAAGAGTGCGTATTACAAAGAAACATTATGCAGTATACGTCAGGGATTATACTTTACACCATTGCAAGGTTGAAGCCTTAGACGAAGTAACGAATTACAGTGATTACGCAAAGAACTGCGCAAACTAGTCTTCACAAAGGAATTACGGATTCTAGTGATTACAGCAAGACTTATACCGTTATACGCATTACAGTAATTGCACTTTAAACAATGCATTCTATATGTATTATATCAAGGAATATGCATTACACCTAGGATCAGGCACTAGGCATGGATTATATAGAGAGTGACGCAGGGAGACCATCTCGTCCCCATCCCCACCCTGCAACAAGTAAGTCTACCCCTACCCCGCATGCTTTGTCCCCATTCCCATCCCATCCCCGCAGATTTTTCCTCATCCCCACCCCAACCCCGCAAGGCTACATCACATTTACCTAAAAAAGGTTTTCACCAATTAAATTAAAAGCATTTCAGCTTATAAAGCTATTTGTATTGCTGATTGAATTTATAAGAGACACACAGAAAACGGATAACCTTATCGAAAGTTTGCTTAAACCAAGTGCTGACTATTTCTGACTTGTCAACAGCTTCAAGAAATAAAAAATCTCCATCTCAAGTCCTCAAAATCGCTCTACTGTTGAAGATGATATCTCTGTGGCAGGAATAGCTGGAAGTATCCTAGCAACAGCGAGTTTAGTTACCAGTTTAGTTACGGCGGTTTATCGCCGGTTCATTCTCCATTACCGCGGTATTACCGCGACAGTACAACCATTACCGCGGTAAAACCAAAAATGTTGGCCTCATTTTACCGCATTATTTACCGCGGGTAACGCGGTTTTACCGCGGGAAAAATTACCGCGTCACTCAATACTAGCATGGGTGGTCAAAATCTGCGTCCTTTATTGCCAGCTGTGTCATCGCTGAGTGGAAGAGGGGCGAGGCTTTTGCTGTGTTTGTCGATGTTTTTGATGAGCGCAGTGTTGGGCGAAGACTATGGCTGTTGACGGAAGACAATAGACACGGGATTGGTTGATCAGCTCGACAGATTTACATTACACTGCATTGGATCACGTTACATCACGTTACATTACTCACGTTACGCCATAGATAGACAGACACTCAGGTAGTTAGATATACATATAGATAGGTGGATAGACAGATATGGATAGATGGATGGATAGATGGATGGATGGATAGATAGATAGATAGATAGATAGATAGATAGATAGATAGATAGACAGACAGACAGACAGACAGACAGACAGACAGATGGATGGATGGATACATACATACAGACATACATACAGCATAGATACATAGATTCGTAGATAGATAGATAAATAGAGCAGCAGGTTATTAATAGAAAGTTGCCTGCAGAAAGCAGACATACAGATAGACAGACACTTGGATAAATAGATTTAACGTAAAGACACGGACGGAGCGAGATCGTGTCAGATAGAGAGAGACTTACACAGAGACAGACACAGAGACAGTTAGAGACAAAGAGAGCCTTACTTGACTGGCCGCAGACTTTCGTGACTGTTTCCAGAAGGACCCGGCAGGTGGCGTCCTGCAGACACCGGAAGCGACCTTCGAGGCAGCTCAGAGGTTCCTCATCCTCCACCATCAGAACAGCCTCTCCCCCAGGATCGACAACCAACAAGAGCAGCAGCAACCGCAGCAGAATCCCCAGCTTCATCAACATCTCCATCACTCCAAGCGACCTCCTCGGCATTAGCTTTCTACAACAGCAACCTTGACGATGATAATGACGACGACAATAGAGGAAGATGACGACGACCACGATGACGATGACGATGACGATGACGATGACGACGACGACGACGATGATGATGATGATGATGATGATGATGACGATGATGATGATGAGGACGATGATGATGATGATGAGGACGAGGATGATGATGATGATGTCAATCATGTCAATCATTATCATCATCATCATCATCATCATCATCGTCATCGTCATCGTGATAATTACAACGATATATTCTAAAGTAATATAATGTAACTCTGTAGAATTTCTCAGCGATAAATTGGATTGCTTCAGGGAGACCAGCTTAATTACAATATGTTCTCCGACGCTATATGTCCACAAGATCCGCAGGTTGTCTGCTCAATTTCCTTTCCAGGTCAGATCCCTGGGAAGGTGGCATTAATCTATGGAAACCAGCTTCCCTGGATTGCCTTTTTAATCCATTCCTAACCACGCAGAAAGAGGTTGGCAATAACAAGAAGCCTTTGCAATCACAGAAATGAAATATCTAATTATGGTCCCTCATATTGCGATGTTTCAGCTCACCTGACGATTTTTTTTATAATTATGGTAATTTTAATGGAGAACGGTGGCTGATTGGGTGGAGCAATTGCCTCAATTGTAGAGCGGAGGAGAGTATGAGCTCGAGCCTCCTCTGAGACTGTTACTGTGTAGGGACTTTAGGCTAGTCCTAATTCACTCAAAGTCATCGACTGACGCTTGGTCACTAGGGGCGCTTAATAAATACATAGCAATAATAATAATAATAATAATAATAATAATAATAATAATAATAATAATAATAATAATAATAATAATAATAATAATAAAAAGCTCAATAATAATAATAACGGGAAACATCTTTTTATTCCAACGCCTCTCGCTAACAATTCAACGTTTTAACGCGGTGGCGTTCAGAGGAACTTTCACCAGCCAGGAAACAGACGAATAGGGCCATTCCGGATATTTTACATTCTAGATAGTTAATATTAAATAATAAAAAATAATAATAATAATAATAATAATAATAATAATAATAATAATAATAATAATAATAATAATAATAATAATAATAATAATAATAATAATAATAATAATAATAATAATAATAATAATAATAATAATAATAACTATAATAAAATAATAATAATATAATAATAATAATAGTTTTTCTGCACAAGTCGGTTATGTTTGGCAGTTAGCATTTTAGGTTGTTTTCTTGCTCTTCTGAGATCGACTACGTTCTGGGCTGCAAGTCTGACGTCAGCCATGCCCACCGTCTGGCTAGGTCCGTTCGGGTGATAATTGTGCACTCGGTTTGTCCCAAGTATGACCTATTCGTTCTAATATAGTGTGTTCCAAGTATGACCCATGTGCGCCCATTGTACAGCATTTCATGGATTTTCAACGCAAGCTCCCCGGGAGCTGTAGCATTTGTGGGGCTATAATGCTGCTACATGTCAAGGATGGGAGGTGCACGGTGCACCTGCATGGTCCTCGCAACAACATTATATGACCTCGATCTAAAGAAGCCTTCTGTGGTCATCATCACTCAGTCTAGTTTCCGTATATCGGGGGCTGTACATTTCGAGTAATACACAGTCAATTTACGCATGCTGTCATTGGCCTCAAGGAAACGGGCATCGTGCGCCTCTTTGACCGATTTAAATGGAACATGGAGCATAGTTTACTGCGGAATCCTTTACCGTTCTTTCTTATGCTAGACATTTTGCTATACATTTTAGTAATTGTTTGCACAAGATGAATCTCTTTGAAATTTACAACATTTGCAAAGATAAACTGTGCGTTCTAGAGTCTAGCCTACCTACAACGCCAGAAAATTGTACTCAGTGAAGTAAAATGCTCTGCGTGTCAACACGGTCTTCTACGAGGTTTGGCGACTGTTCCTTCTCTGTTGCACGACCAACTGCATGGAACAGTATTCTAGATCATGTAAAGAATGCGCCATCTCTGGAGACTTTTAGATCAAAGCTCAAGACTTATCTTTTTAAACATTCTTATGACTGTCATCGATTTGTTGAACTCGTGTACAGCGCCCTTTCCTTCGTCTTCCACTGTGCTACGGCGCTGTGCAAATCGTTTTATTATTATTATTTATTATTTTTGGCTTCGGCTGCAGGTACTCAGTGTCTCCAAGCCTCCATGCTCATCAGGCTGCAAGTACCAGAAGACGTACAGGTTGGGACTCTACAGGACCGCTGGTGTGCTGATTGTGCAGTTCCCTGCCCAGATAATACATTAGCCCACGAGCCGCACGAGTGCCGTCGCGGGACTGTGGTCAGGGCCAATGCATGGCTCTCGTTGGCTATCTTGGTCCCTGGGACCAACTAGAGCCACCAGACACGCGAGCTTCAATGACTTGATCTTTTGGGGTCTTAGTCGCGCAGGTTTCCAAGCAGTGAAGGAGCCATTGTAAATTTGACGTTTTCCAAATCTCTCAGGCCTATAGAACTGCCTTCCACTGATTGGAAAACGTCTGAAGTCCATTATTTTTATTTATTAGTGATAGCACTGAATTGGGTCGGGAGCGCCTCTGTATTGTTGAGTG
>JACEVL010001521.1:0-30619 GCA_020284085.1 Aporrectodea caliginosa
CACACCACCACAGGTTTCAGCGCAGTTTCACCCTACTGTATGTTAAGCCCAGTTTATCCCTATTACAGCGCATTGAGTACAGGATTGCTGTCCTCGTGTGGCGATGTCAGCTGGGCGTTGACCCATCCTACCTGTGTGAGCTTTGTTGTCACACCTCGGGTATCCAAGGCGCCCGTCCCCTCCGCTCTGCAAAGAAGAGGTTCTTTTAGTCCCATTCGCCCGCACTGCAACTATGCAGAATAGAGCCTTTTCCATGGTAGACCCATTGGTCTGGAACGGGCTCCCTTGAAGCTGCGGCTGAACCTCTGGAACTCTTTTCGAAATGTTCTTTACAAAACTCCAAACGGTACTTTTGCGCGTGCTGGAATCACGAGGAAGGGCCTCTGAGCAGTTCCCTTTAAACAAATGCATGAATGCATGAATGCATGAATGCACGAATGCATGAATGAATGAATGAATGAATGAATAAATGAATGAATGAATGAATGAATGAATGAATGAATGAATGAATGAATGAATAGGGACTCCGAGCACAGTTGACAAGCGGACAAGTAGGCTATTAGAGCTCTACGTCAGGGCCTATATACCAGATGGATGAGAGTATCAAAACGTGATATTACTAAAGTTGGCACGATTTTGAACTGGCTAAAATCCAAACTGCTCAATTTTTACAAAGTGTGCTTGCATCTAAGACTTTGACAGTTGCGATACCGCGAGTACACAGCTCATGCTAATGCGATATAATTGGGTCTAGGTAAAATATTGACACATCTCGCCAAATACTACACACGAACAACGCCAACTCACACAAACTCCATTAAGAAATCGAATTATCCTAGATCCTCTCATCACTTACTTACAGAAACGAAAGAAACTCCACGAACATCCATAAATCGAGGTGCTATATAAATTTGTTAAAGATCGGCGCTATAGAAGTATGTTATTATTCATTATATTTTACACGACGTGTGCCTATGGAATGAATGAGCGATACTGCCACGTGTAGAGTAATGTCCATTTCTCAACCGTTATGGTCAAAACAGCTGCGTTCACTGTCCAAATATGGGGATTGAAACTGTTGCGCATACACAGACGTACAAAGGAAGACACACAAACGATCGACCACACTATCAAACAAGCGGGTCTAGGACAATACCCCCTGACATTACCCCCCTGCCATTACCCCCGGAGGATATTTCCCCTCTGCCATTACCCCTGCCATTACCCCGGAGGATATTTCCCCTCTGCCATTACCCCCGGAGGATATTTTCCCTCTGCCATTAGCCTACCCCTGCCATTACCCCCCGGCATTTAGTATTATGTAGTCTATACATACATATACCGGGTGGCACATAAAAAACGTTCCCAAACTTTGTTAACTTGGCAATTAAACAATTAATTTTTACAGTAAATTGAATCATAGTATATCAAACTAATCATAATTCATATTTGTACAATACAGCCAAAATTTAGCGCAAAATACTCAACAGTTTGAGAGAAATTGTTGTTAGAACTGTATGACCCATGGTCAAAATTTTGCACAGTTGTTTTATGATGACTTTTTACGTGAACAAATGTTTATTTGATCCTCTGCCTTCTCTTGTAACGACCCTCAAACGCTGTTTCCACTGTCCTATTGACTTCTGTATTTGTGTGTCGTCTAATAGAGACCATTTTGCTTCAATGACCTGCTTAAGTTCGACAAGTCTCATGATAAAGTCTTTCTGGCGCAATTGAAGGCTTTCGTTCATTGCTAGAGTCGTAAAAGCGGCTATTCTGTCTGTTAAGAGGTATTTCCAGTATGAAATCCTTCTCATCTGCAAAGACTATGTTCTTAATATCAGATTTTGAAAATCGAGTAGGCTATACAATGCACGACATCTAACATTGCGTTTCTTTTTAACGTCAGTTGTCAATCTTGTTGTTGGCATTCGTTTGTATGCCTTCAACTGCTTCTTAGAAAGAATTCTTTGTACTGAGCTACGTGAAATGTTCAGAGTGCTGGCCATTTTGCGTTGAGATTGATGTGTGCCAGGTGCATTTTCCTGCGATTGACACAACTGCTCTAGGCCTACACTCTCAGCATTTTCAACAGTCGTTGCAGTTGTTGGACGACCACTTCCAGGCTTGCGAGCAACGCTAACAGTTTCAATAAGCTTATTAATTACTCGGTTTATGCTTTGTCTTGACCAGTTTTTATGCGGATATTTCTGAACGATTCGCTTGCCTCGCCAACTCAAATGATATCTTAATAACAGCGAGATCATCATTTGAAAACACCATGTTTTAATGTTTACTACTTCGAGGACTACTTTAATCAAGATACTCTCGCTACTTCGCGGCGAAATAAATGACGTAGTTTTGTGCAAAATTTGTAAACAGGTATGACGTTATACCCTGAATTCTGAGTATGCCTTTGAACAATGTCATTCTCTTTGCATAATGAGCCTGAATTTATGGGAAGGTTGCAAAGCTGTCGGGATCTGTTTTTAGGTGGCTGAAACGGACAGGAAGTTACTTATTTTTGAAGTTGCTTTCAAATCTTGAGGAATGAATCTAATATTCATCTTATTCGTCCACGTGTATCTTATTGTCTTCTCGGCAGGTGAGACATTTGTAATAGAAATTTATTTGTAGACTTGAAGAGTCACGCAGTAGACTCAGAGGTTGTGAACAGATGTTTTCAATGTATATAATGCATATTGTTGGATAATTAAGACAGGTGTTGGCCACCTGTATAATGTATATAATGTATAAACACGTGTAAGTTGAGCAGGAGTCTGCCGTTGATATAGATGTATAAACATGTTTACGTTGAATTATTTAATAATATAAACGCACAGAAATCTCTCTGCCTGCGTGCGTGCGTCTGTGGCGTAACGATGTTTCGCAAGAGTTACTATAGTCTAGCCGAAGGTCTTTGTGTGACGTCACAATAATATTGTGACGTCACACAAAGACCTTCGGCTTGACCGTTGTCATAGCAACGCAATATATTTCTCAACAAATTACGGAGCATAGCTATTATACAGGCGTTCATGGACGGACGGTTGGAGGTAGGGAGGGAGAGATGGAGGGCCATAAGAGGGAGTGGGAGTTGGAGGAGAATGAGGAGAGGAGCAGGGAAAGGAGGAACGGAAGGGGAGTGGGAGGTGGAGTGGAATGAAGAGAGGGGTGGGAAGGGGCAGGGCAGGGGAGTGTGAGTATATAGAGAAGAAAGGAAGGTGATTAAGAGGGAAAAGGAAGGGCAGTATGAGGGGTAGAGAAGGGGTGGGAGGGGTAGAATAGGGGTAGGGAGGGGTAGAATAGGGGTAGGGGATGGGAGGGAAAAACAGAAATGGGAGGTTATGGAACCGGAAGGGGAGAAGGCGGGGAAAGTGGTGGGAGTGAAAGTGGAGGGGAAAGTGGAGCAAGGGAAAGGGAAGTGGAGAAAAGAGGGGAGCGCTAAGCACGGTAAACTTCACCGTCTTAGGACGGGCAAACATCTAGTATATTATATAGTTGAATATAGGCGTTCGCTGCTTTTATATGTACACACGTTTTAGTTGAACAGATGGACAACGACTCCTCGTGTTTCGCAAGCAACAGTACTGACTGGAGATAGATTGTCGCCGCACGCGTTAAGCGCGCGAAATTTAAGTAATTGCTGATGACAGTTGATTTGAAGAATCTAGTTGATATAGTTTATTTGAAGAGTAGATAGAGCTGTGTATCGAGAGTTGAACTATGAAGTAGATATAGTTGATTTGTGTTGACGATGTAAAGACTAAATCGAAGTCAAAAAATTGTTCATAGGTTGAACGTTGAACTGTGTCAATTTCAATACACATACAGACTAACGAGAAGTTCGAGATCTATACGCAGCAGCGGGGATAAAGAGTATTGTGATAGTTCACTGAGAGAAGAAAGTTGGTGACAGAGGTATTAAGTCTGAGATGCAGATGACTGAAGTTCTGACTTCAAACACTGACAAAACATCCCTTAAAATAATCTCAGTTTCCTAATAGGCTGATTATTATTTTGAATTAAATGTGATAAAAGATGTATTTCTGTTTAAAGGATTTGGCTAAGATAAACAGAACACTTTTTCCTCAGTTGAATCTGTACTTTTGTCCCACACTCTGATCTGTGGTGTAGTGCTTGATGATAGTTAGTGGTTAGCATGCTGGACTGTCAGCCAAGAGATGTCCCGTCCCTTGCGCGCAGGACAAAAGGCGCCGTCAACAGCGCGCCGTCAGCATAGACCAAAAGACTTTATTATCCCTTTGAATGATACACTTCAAAGCATTTCCCACCTATACTGATTAAATTTTTGTAATAATTATTAATTAACACACACTAATAAAGTGTGTGCGCACTGGACGACGGCAACTTAGTATCCGGTTTGTCAACAAAATAATTATACCACAATTAAATTAGCTTTTTAGAATGAGGAGACATAATTGTAGAAAGAAAGTAATACCGGTAGTCTCAATTACCGTTTCGATTGAGGAGACATCAAAGGTCGTATTTACGCGGCCATGCGCTTTTATCAGGCGCGCTAACGGCGGGGTGCGTATTTGCGCAGTATAAAATAAGATGTCTATAAATACCAAAATGCACTGTGTAAAAATTGCAACAATCTTGTTTAACCCTGGAGAAGACTGCGTCGCAGAAGGCAAAACATGACTGGTGGTATCCCTATAGAAAAGACCGATGGCAGCGCTTCGTGAAGATGCTTTAAACATGATTGTAAAGGGTGAATTAAACTGACGACAGAAGATGCAAGTACGTCAGACTTGAAAGACTCCTGCTAGCTTTAGATCCAACATACAGCAACATAACATTGGTCGACTATCTGCTTGGAATCACCCATGAGTCATGACCTTTCAATTTGAAAACGGGACAACCAACATTAACTACCGTATATAAAGAGTAATAATTTTCACATCACTTACTTTGACCTATATTTTTTTCCGTTATTAGCGCTATTGTCTTATTAATTACACGAGTTTTTCAGTTTTGTATGTCTCTGCGTCTCGATGCATGCGCGCTATTGTCGGCGCGCATTTTCCGTGTGCGCCGTCAACGATTCGCTCTTTTGACGGCGCGCTTTTGTCCTGCGCGCTAAAGACGGGGTGCCAAGCCAAGAGGTTGGCAATTCATATTCCTGCCAGGACGGAAAGATACATTTCTTCTGTTCCACTAGCTTTCCTATGGAACTATTAATAATTAAGAGAATACATTGACTGTTCATCATGATTGGGATGACCATACATTGTACTGTTGATGTACACTGTGCATCTCTGAGTAGGGTAACATGGGGTAATATGGACCCCTTAACTTAAATGAGTCTTTCTAAGCAAAATTGAGCATCCTTGCAGTCCAATTAAATTGTATCCAAACACTTTCATCATAACGAAATAAAAACAGAATTGTTTGTGAACAATTAACATAATTTTATTTCACAATATATAAAAAAATAAAACCTACAAAAAGGTCCATATTGCCCCATGTCGGGGCTGTATGGACACACCTAAAAGGGGTATATATTTGGCACTGAATCCATGATTATGATGATGATAATAATTATTATTATTATTAAAATAATAATAATAATAATAATAATAATAATAATAATAATAATAATAATAATAATGATAATAATAATATTAACAATAATAATAATAATAATAATACAGGCCTAATAGGGCTTAATACAAAAAGATTCAATCCTATTGTATTCAAACAGGATGGAATTCAATTGAGATCTATAGGCTCTATGGGGTTGCATGGACCGTGGTCCATGCAGCCCCTTCACAGTGTGTCCATGCTATAGGGTTGCATGGACCGTGGTCCATGCAGCCCTTTCACAGTGGGTCCATACAGCCCCAAACAGGGGCCACGACTGCCGCCACAGCTAAGCAATATATTATCGTTCACGTTGCATAACAATGTATAACCTTCAAAAACGCGACATTTCAACGAAAAAATTGATATATTGGTTATTCATTCATTCATTCATTCATTTCAGATATTTATATAGCGCCCCTTCAAGATTTCTACTCAGAGGCGCTCCCGACTACAGCGCGGACACTGAATCGGAGTTTCACGCCGAAGCGCATGAGCAATTGCGAGTGTAGGACTTGCCCAGGGTCCCTACGCGGCGGCTTGTTATATCTATCGGACGCTTGCAACTAGTCTTTATTTTGGGTGGTAAATTTCAGTAACAAATAGTAGCTGACGAACTCTATACCTGATATCGTAGACCGGTCAAACGACATCAGTAACATCTGGCACGCCCAAAACATAGAGTATTATTGTAAATTAGAACATCCAATAGAGAGAAACTTATTTAAAAGCCAGTGACTACCTAGGTTAGTTGGTAACTCACCATGGTCCATATAGCCCCAGGGTCCATGCAACCCCAAGTTACCCTACTGTATTCTGTAAGAGGTGATATAGACATTTACAAATACAGCATAATTATGGAGAGATATGCCTTCGTATGCTGAGAAAGGAAATGAAGTTGCTAAAACTTCAGACCTCTGTCACGCTGACAACACTTCTGAATAGCTCTGCTGTGAGAAGCGCTTTACAAATGCTCATACTAGATTAGATTAGATTATGGTAGTTCTAACTTGTAATTAGCTACTGCTCTTCTGCTCTTCTAAGGTGGTGCAGAGTCTAATGCATTGACTTACCTTTTTCAAATTGCTTTTGGATATTAAGGGCTTGGTTTTGGTGCACCATCGGTTGATGCCCTGCGCATTATATGCCGGTGTCACGAAATAGAGTATCCCCCATACATGAGTATCCCCTTAGCGAAATGGAGTATTCGGTTTAGTTTGCATTTTTGGCTGTTTCTAAGTGCATTCAGTCGTACTGTTTAGATTTATTGTACACATAACATTTTTGAATTGCGTATCTTTAGTTTGTAAGTCGACCTGAAATCAATTTACTTCGTTTTTGGTGATTTTGACTGGATTTTCGCCGAGGCTATCGTGATGCGTATACCGATGGGGGATAGAAGGGTTTATCCCCCCCGGATACTCTAAGACGGTTTATTCCATCCGGGGGATAAATTCATACAAACCCCCGGATAGTCTTAGGACGGATACTCTATTTCGTGATACCGGCGCCACATAAAATTTAATTATGATTACAATCGTAATTTTGCCTCTGCAACCCAGATTATTAGTCATGTAAAGTCTATCTTGTGAAGTCTTTGCAAATGATTTCCTTTTAGGTGAACAATGCCAGAAGTTGGATGGCTTGTGGTACAATCATTACGGATCACAGCTGAGTCTTAACCACAACAAAGATGGAACCTTGTCTGGACTTTACATAGCTGCTGCAGGAGAACTAAGCACTTATAGTGAAGCACAAGTACAGTCAGATATAAAAGGTCATTGGAAATTCTGGTATATAGGCTATAGGAGTTTTGCTTTAAAAAACTGGTGGAATAGAAGTTGCTCATCTATTGATGTCCTTTATGCTATTATTAGTAACCATTGTTTCAAGAATAGACACCAGTAAGATAAGTTGCGTATTGTGTTGTGCGTTAAGGTGCATAAAAATTAAATGCATACATTATTTCTTCTCTCTGACATTACTATAATGTAAGTTAAACGGAACCGGGTTCCGGACAGAGCACCAGGATATAACCACTACCAGCCTCGGTCGTCTGTGGTAAATGTCAGTCCGCTGGGTAAGGCTTCAGTTGTAACCACAAATTTGGGTTCAACACTTTATTCGAGAAAACGTTCGTCTTATTCAATAAATCTGCACACCGCCAGTAACTCAGTTCGCAGTAACTACTATAGTGTCTATTCGAAGTACGGTAACCACGCCAACAACTGGACGATCAATGACTAGAGCCTGTATTAGCAAGTCGAATCTCTAAACCAATGCCCAGCTCAACACCGAGTCTAGACCGCTCTCTGCGAGTTTGTCTGTCGAATCGAGAAGCCTTACTTAAATACGTTTATTTAACGACGCCGTCATAACGAAGATGATAGGCGTAGAGTCGAGAAGCCTACTTTTATACCGTTCAAGTAGGTCAGGTGGTAAACAGGAGCTAGGGTATGTAGATATCGACAGTAGATTATAGGTAGATGTAGGCTAAGTAGATGAGGTAGATGTAGGCTAGGTTGATTAGGCAGACGGTACACAGGTATAGGCTATAGTAGATGTATACTAGGTAGATGAGGTATATATATAGACCTAGACAGTAGACGGAAGAATGCTGTACAGTGTATACGCTTGAGTACATGAGGTAGACCGTAGATGGTCCAAAAGAAAGAAACGGGAGGGTGAAAACCTCCGAAAAAGTATACTCAACCGTCATCGTTCTGCTCACATGGTTTACGGGTATTCATGACTTAGCGGAACTTCAGTCCACTTTGGGTATCCGATTGTCTCCCTCAATAGTTCATTAAGCCAATTATGTGATCTGACCGTTTTAAATATCCAGTCTCACGATGGGTGAATTTTCTGTATCAGCACCTATAATTAATTATCTATTCTGTGGCAACTATTATTGATTGATCAATTGATTGATTGAGTGAGTGATTGGTATCTCTACTTGGTCTGTGCTTCTTTGTTAGGTGCTTCTGTCTACAATAAGTCTGGCGCAGTGTTTAGTATGAGTGTTATGTGGATGAACGGATCCTCCATTAAAGCTTGGGCAGGTAAGTTATTACTGGTTTTATAGTTTTGGAAACAAAAGTTTAAAGTTTTAAAGTGATGAAACCATTGGTTTAAAGTTGCTAACTAAGCATAGGCCTACATGTTGCACATGCCTCCTATTCAAGATCAAATTATATTCAAGACCCTATTGCAAAATGTATTTAGTGCATTTTGTAAGTTTGATCGAAGTATGGATGAGCTGTAAGTAAAGTCTCTGTAGTAAAGGCTAGTTTGACGTACACGGGAAAGTAAATGGTGCTTCGAGAAGATGAGGGTTTATAGTGTACTATGTTCAGGCCTAAATGGAGTTTCTCGTGCTGTGGTTTAACTGCGAAAGTTTTGTTGCAGGACAGTGTCTGGTGTGTGGCAATGATGAAGTGCTTCAAACGTCATGGTTGCTACGTCGAAGAGTGGACGACTGTTCTGACAAATGGCTGACTACATCTATTGGCGAGACTGCGTTTAAGCGTCACTTTGAAAAAAATGAACCGAAAAACGTGAGTTCAACAGATTTTCATAGTTTAAGCTTGAAATCATCATAATCAAATATTCGTTTATTAGAAATTCAAGTTGACACAACCGCAACTTAAAACAGACAATGATATGGTAGAGTAAGGAAGGTCGTGGGTAGGAATCATGACGTACCTCTATCTTTCATCGAAAGGGAGTCTAATACTGGACTGACCAGTATGTTTCTATTTTTTTAAACTTCGTCAGTAGATACAAGTAGCTCTGCCTTGATGGTTTCAATTTTTTAATCAGGCGTTGAAGCTAACATCAGTTTTGTTTAAGTCCAAAAAATTAAATATTTCTAAAGAATTATTGTTTATATGATTCCAATAATTGTTTTAGTTGGTCCACATTCCACAATTTAGAGCTATAATAATTATATTCGTGTTTATTAATTCCAAGTGACAAACCGCAGTAGGATTATAGTAGTGATAGATGATAACAAGTTTAACAGGAGTCGAATTTAACTGTATGGCAGCTATGCAAGGCGCCCTACTGCTCATTTTACAGTCGAACCTAGCGAGTTGAAGGCTGAATCGACCTTACGAGGCGCCGATGTCATGGCTGCCAATTTTGTTCGTGTGTTCCTTATTTCAATCTTTTTTCGTTTTTTTCGAATGTTCTCAATTTTGGTTTTCATGCTGCACTATCGGATCCTCCTGCGAGGCTTGGTTTTCGGATACGGTTAGAACTTTGGAAATAAAGGTTGCGAAATCACTGCACGAGGAACAAATTAGGGCCTACAATTCAACTAGGCCTGCAGACTACCTCGCGTTAGTAATGGACTTTGGAAGTTGTAATTGGAGTCACGTTGTTCATTTCTGTGTCTGATTCGTCCGTTTCGCCAATTCTCCCGTGTCCCCCGGCCTCCCGGCCTCGGCCGCTGCCTCTCCTCTGCGACGCTCACGTTACGTATAGGCTATGCCATATTCTGCGCGCGTAACGGTCAGGATGGCCACGTGTTTTTATCTGGGTTTTAATTTTGACCATTCGGGCTGTCGAATTCGTTTTTTGTTCGACTAGTTTTGTTTTTCGATGTTCAAAATTGCCTAGTAGGCCTATGCGTCCTTGGAGATGCGTCTCTCTTTCGTCGCTGTTTCTGGTGTGTTTTGGACGATATTCGAACGGTTACCATCGAAACCAGTGATCGAAAGAATGGGTTTCAGGTTGCTACGTGCACAACATCTGCCGGCTACTAAGAATGTCGTCCTCTGCAGATCCAGTGCCAGAAGGATCCCCAACGCAACGTCTTCTACCATTTGAGAGGAACTACCATGGTGTTGAGGTGCGTGTGTTCCGACCCTCGTCGCCTGTCGTGATTCCTCTTCGTCGACGCTACCGCGACCAGATAGCCTACTTGGAATAACATGTCGATCTCCAGCTCTGGATGAGAATCCGTTGACTGGGCCCTTCGTGTTTGCGGGACCTTGCCAGTGGTCACTCTTCTAGTCATCTGTTATTCGAGCTATGTTCGATTTTGACTGACTGTCTGGTCATAATTAATGACTCTGGCATCATTTAGAATAGCGCAGGGAACCTCTCAGTAGGAATCTTGAAGGGGCGTTATTTATATGTTTGGAATAAATAAATAAAATAAATAAATACTCGCCACGAGCTGATGACACTCAGAGGGAGACTCCGAAGCCGTCTGGATGTGCTCAAACGCGACTTTTGCACCGAATAATGTGACTTCTTTCGCGGATTGGTCGAGCCTGGTATTCTACGCTACCGAGGTACTAGGGCCGAGCAGCATTTTTTCAAAGTGTACACGGCAGCTGCAAACGCATGTCTTTCAGACAATCACAAGTCAGTATACATATTTCACTGCAAGCGCCCCACAACTACTGAGAATTGTTGTTACTAATCTTAAATAAAGAGTCGTTTTTTGAACAATCTTCTCTCTTTTATGATGATCATCCCATAGATTAGTTTAGGTCTACGTTGCTAAATTATTTTAAAGTCTTCAGTGCCGTTCTTGACGTTGGTAAGTAAGCAGTCTACCAATGCCCATGATAACTGTCATCGATCCAGATCCCATTTAAGAAAATAGCTTATTTTCATCAAACCAACTTCTAATTACGGAAACGATTATTTTCGTGAATCCAGCTTCTGTTGAAGCAACGACTTAGTTTCATCAATCCAGCTTCCATTTAGACAATCAATTATTTTTATCAATCCCGTTTCCATTTAAGTAATCAATTATTCTCATCATTCCAGCTTCCATTTTAAACTGACTGAACTGAAAAAGATGATAGTTATACTGTCTTTCAGTACTTGGTTAGCAGCGGTGCTACTCGAGCGCAGGCTAAATCTTCGGGGGGTTTAGTTTGCAACTGAGCACGTGGGTTGTCGTATCAAGCAGAGACAAATGACCATAACGTCTTTCTCTTGACGATGTCTTTTTACAACACAATCTATTTACAGCACATAAATTACAGAGAACGATTCTTTAACATAGCACTTAGCATAACGTTTCCGTCTACTGTAACAGTCTCCAGTCCGCCGAACCTTCGACTTTGCAAGGCCCGGTCTTGTGAGAAGGTCTTCGACTACGAGGCCGTCGGATCCTGCAGCCTTCTGTCGCCCCTTTCTCTCGAACTCTCCACTCGCTCTCGAATCTCCACTGAGAATACCTTCCCTCTCCCGAATCTGCTCTCGAAATCCTCTCTTCTATCTCTCCCCCACCCGAGCTATACTGTTAGTTCTCCGTGCCTTGCTTTGGCGCTGCTGCCTTCTTTCTTTCTAACCTCTGACAGGAGCGGTTCCTCACCTTCACGCTTCGTTTGCTTGGGCCTGTCGACCGTCGGTTGTCAATCACGTCTTATACGTCTTAAAAGTTCAGGAGTGTTCTTCATTACGCATAACATATTATGGCATGAAAATACTAATTATTATTATTATTATTATTATTATTATTATTATTATTATTATTATTATTATTATTATTATTATTATTATTATTATTATTATTATTAAACTGCCATTTATAGCGCGCATAAACAAATGGAAATCTTGCACGAAAGCGCGTAACAGAAAAAAATAAAGAAAAATATGTCGGCGCTAGTCTCATGATGTTAAATTTCGTTTTGTACAGTATTTGTCGGGTGGACTAGGCCTATGGATAACATTGCTCACTAGAAGAGTCACCAGTGGCAGGCTCGCTGAACACGCTACGCCCAACCAACAGATTCCCAACTAGTTTATAGATGGCAGCAGTTCAGACTTCAGAGTTTCTGCAGCACGGATGATGAGATGTCGGATGATGAAATTTTCATCCGGAGACCACTTGGCCCGTGCACCCCGGATAGTTCCGCGCACAGAACAGGCATCGGTTGGACGTCGAGGGTTGAAATCGTATCACGCGATTGACAACAGTTGGCTCCTCTCCAAAGACCCGCTCCGCCATTATTCCTCCGTGTTGACGATGACGGCGTACGTAGGTTAGTTGGATGAAACCAGTTCCCCCTCGAGCTGTAGGTGGACCGTTCCAGCCATGGAGAAGTTATGAGACTCCCAAAACCAAAAACGTCCCAAACGCAGTATATCCGTGTCAGAATTAATAGAAAAATCTTACACGCCGACTCAGCAAGCAGTAGCCTAATTATCCAAACGTGCAAGACCTATCGAACAAATGCTGCATTCAGACAAAGTAATCTGCCAAAATGACAGACAAAATATCAAAATAACAAAATGTCAGCATGCGCACATGCGCACTATTTAGGCCTAGGCCTATACTAATAATTATAGCCTACTAGTATCATCGATCACGGTTTGCACTACACTCACCATATAAAATACAGGGTGCGGCCGAAAAAAATACCCCATTACGAAAATTGCGATTTCTCAAAAACCGCTGAATATGCTTTTACAAATATTTTAATACTTATTCCTAACATATTTTTGCATATTATTTGAAAATGTTATGTCAGTATATTTATATTTGTGATCATGACATCAGACAGAAGAAAGAACTGCATTTTTTTCAACTGAACACGGGATTCACGAAATAGGAAATCATATTTTTACATAAAGTAGAGACAAAAAAGGTTTTCTTCACCGATGAAAAGATCTTTTACACCAATTCACCCATTAATAATCAAAACAACCGCGTCTGGGCGAAGAAGAAAAAAGCCCATATCCATCAAAGCCGTCTGTTGGTCGAGAGAGCCAAGTTCTCTCCCCACATCATGGTTTCTGCAGGTGTCAGCTATGAGGGTAAGTGACGCTTGCATTTCATTGGCGAGAAGGCCAAAGTCAATGCTAAGTGCTACGTGGAGAATCTTTTGCCTAAGCTTGTCGATGACTGTCTTGGGAAATCAGTTCATTTTGCAGCAAAACGGAGCGCCCGCTCACGGCGCAAAGCTGGCCCAAGATTGGTTAACAAGTCACTGCCCGGACTTCATCGACAAGGATTCATGGCCGCCAAATTCCCCAGATTTGATCCCTCGACTATGCTGTCTGGGTGCAATGCTTGAGACCTACAACAAACTTACCACAAAGCCGAAGAACATTCCTGAACTGAAAAATACGCTGCAAATCATCTGGCATGACTTGCCACTTGAGACCATTCAGAAGTCTGTTCTGCAGGCTTTCGAAAACGTCTGCAAGCTTGCATAAAAGCTTAAAACGGCGGTCACTTCGAACATTCCTTGCACAAAACTTAACACTTGGCCTAATCTTGTCAATAACAATAAGTAACCTTGAACCTTGTTACAGCACTGTTTGCGTCGTTACTTTGTTACTTATTGCTGTCAGTGACTGTCTGTTGAAACGAAAATGACATTGTTTCACTTCATGGTTGCACCATTTTGGTTTTCATGATTCGAATTTCATTAGATTTAGCAAAGCTGTAGATAGATATGTGTCAAATAGACTGGCGAAGTTTTGTAACAAAATATTCAGCGGTTTTCGAGAAATCGCAATTTTCGTAATGGGGTATTTTTTTCGGCCGCACCCTGTATACCAATCGTTCCCCTAGAACTATATAATTATAAGGTTCTATGTCCACTTTTTGCGAAACGGAGATAAACGATTTGTAAGATTTTGCTCACGAAAATGTTTTACGCTGTTTCATTGATGGCAATTAGATTAAACTTTCTGGAAAACAATGTTTTCCCTTAGTATGATTATATGTGTATTTCGATCGTAATATAAACCGACTATGAGTAATTGGCTATTATTATGGCAGGGGTGACTATTTTTGGACATAGAGCTGTATAACATTATTGATTGCATACAAAGTGAGTGCTGTAAACCAGGTTACAAGTCCAAGTCACTTGTTAAGATCTCTCACTGGTATTGTCTATGGACATAGCACCGTATATTTCTCTTTTTCAAACCTTACTCGATCACGGTTATATTTCCAATTCACGTGATACAAAATTAATGATTCTATTGGATGACTGAACTTGTTCCTCTATAGCTTTGTGACACTGTCCAAATCAGGTCCAAATTTATGGACATAGAGCTATATAGCAGTGAAGATAGAGCTGAAGAAAGCGTCTCCTACTATTCAGGACATAGCCTGTGTCATCCCGGTAACGCCGTAACGAATATAGCGTTAGGTTGATTTTTCAAAAAGTGGACATAGAGTCTTACAATTCTAGGGATACGCAATGCAAACATAATTATAGTATCTAAATTGGAGATTATTACCATGAGGCGTACATAATTTTATAAAGAACGCTAAAACCATAAGTCGCCAATTTCCGTGCCGCAGTAGGCCTACCTTGTTGGGTACGGATTGCTGCATGGGAGTGATTGCGATTGTTTATTCTGGCATGAAACTCGACTTGGAAATCATTTGCTGACTATGAATTTATAATCCAGTTTCATATCGGTATAGGTATAATTGTGAGGGAGAAATTGTTGCTAAAAGTTGCAAATATCCATCATGAAACAGTTAAGATTGTTTGAAAACGACTCTTTATATATACGAAGAGTAACGACAATTCTCATTGGTTGTGGGGCGCTGGCAGTGAAATATGTATAATAACTTGTGACTGGCTGAAAGATCTGCCGTTGCAGCTGCTGTGTATGCCTACACTTTGGAAATATGCTGCCGCGGGCACCGCGAAACCTCCAGACGGAGGGCGGTTCCCGTCGAAAACGTAAACTAAAGAATCGATTACAAGTCCGATTACATATTTCCACAATGTTGTCATGACGATTCCGGTGAGGATTATAGGCCTACTTGCTTCTCGGCGAAAGATCATCAGGCCTCTTGTCGCTCATACCCTGACAACATATCCATCTAAAGCTGGGATGAGCCGTCCCCCGTCGTGCCAGCCTCCTCTTCTCCATCCAAAGATTTTCCCTCGATCCTGCTGCTGAATCCTACCAGTATCGCGAAACCGCACGCAATCGATCATCTTACGGCGGACCTATCTTCCCTTTCCCGTGATGTAGCTATCGTGGTGCTAAAACCACACCATGATGATTCGATGATTCCACCTTCGGCATGGCCGGCTACACTCTCTTCCGTCGAGACAGGACGAAAGGGCAAGGCGGCGGTATAGCAATTTATTGCAAAACAACCTTCAGAGCTACTGTGTGTCCAACCTGCAGTTCCCTGTGGACCTGATATTGAATTTTTATGGATCAGTGTAACACTTGGATCTAGAGTTTTCGTAATTGGTGGACTGTACTATACTCCAGAACCCATATACAAAACTGACACCCTCAGTTCTTATCTCGAAGAAACACTCTATGCGATTTCTACACAGCACCAGACTCCCACTACACTACTTGCCGGTGACTCCAGCCGCCTTCCATCCCTGCTTCTTCTTCAAATAGGCTTCCATGTCGTTTTTGAGGGCCCTCGCATGAAGGCCACCCACTCGACCGTGTTTACCGTTCGGAACGCTTGGACTGCAAATGCTCCGCCACAAAGTCTTCAATTAAAACCCGTCACTCTGCCGTTCCGATGACCACCCATGATCGGTCGTCTTCAGCGCCTATACTCCCTATAGTATACCGATTTCCGTGTATGTGAGATGCGTCACCGTAGGCTACTCACCACCGAATGTCTCATGCAGAATTTTCTAGCTGCATGCTGCCTATAACAGCTATCAGCTAGAGTTCCATGTACAACAGTCAAACTACACAGGACTCCTTTTACGAATTCTACTCAACCATACTAACTGATACAGATGATGTCTTCCCTATAAAAAAGTTTACCTTCAAAGAACGTGATCCGTCGTACATGACGCCTTTCCTCAAACATCGTCTGCGGAAGCGCAGCAGACTTTTTAGACGTGGCCATTCGTATAGGCGGCTGCAGAAGTTGCAGATCGTATCAACCAAATCATCGTAAAGAGCATCGTCGCTTCCTTTGACGGATTGTGTAGGGATTCAATGTGGCTTGAGTTTAACCGTCTACGGAATGGTCGTATTTCCAACAGTGACATAGCATTCATTCATAGAAACTCATAAACCCTCAACCAACATTATCGAGATATTATCTCGACCGATGATCAGCCAACAACGCATTGCTCGATCGGGACAGCTAGGGTCTATTTACTGCCCGCAGAAATTTGGGGTTCTTGGCGCCTACACCGCCTTATTCTCTGTTCGTGCACCATGGAAGCTCCACTGGTCCTGACCAGGTCACAGCCTGGCTCCTTTCCAAATGGCTCTCCTCCTGGCTGAACCGATTACGTATTTATTCATGTGATATATTCGTATCCCGAATTCAGTTTCTTTAAAATCATATATTCGTATCCCGAATTCCATTCAAAGTTCTTGTCCTAGTCCTTAAGTCAAAATTGGGCATTGCTCCTAAATATCTTAGGGATCACATTCGCTCCCCTCTCTCTTCAGCTTCTCATCGACCTCTCCGCTCCTTGGTCAGGCATACTCTTTTTGTTCCACGAGTTAGAACCACTATGGCTCAAACTAGATCTTTTGCCACTATTGGGCCCTCCCTATGGAATGCCCTTCCTTCCTCTCTACGTGTTACTATTCTTTCTGTATCTTTTTCTACAGCCTTCTCCACACGTATTCAATAAAACAAGTGTCCAACTTTTTGTCATTTACGGCTGGCCTATGTTTTTCCGAAAATTTAAAGCATTGGTAACACTGGAACTGGGCCCTTAGTAGCCTACTGGTAAATAAGGGGGCTTGTAAGAAATTTATCTTTCTGTATAGAGTTGTGGGTCACTCTCCTGAAACACATGTTTATGTGGTTAACATGTTTGTTTCAGAAACGAAGAAAAAGATCTAATGATGACACCGGTAAGTTTCAACCAAAATTTAACATCTTGTTTTTGGACGTGCTAGAGACGAGGTGGGTGTTTGCTATGACTTATATCTGTGTTTTTATTTATGTATTTGCGGTGTTGAATTTGCACATTTGATGGAAGATTAAATAGTAGATCTTATTTGATTAATTAGTTTGATTCAATAGGATATGAACTTTTAATTTCCATATGATATTTCAGTGCATTCTCATCAGTTCATCTCGAGACATTGTCTGCTCTAATTACATTTTCTATCCTAGATGTACGAATGGAATTGTTTGTCTTTTTGACGATATTGAAATCATTATGCCCATGCCTGTTGTTCTTGTTTACGTGTTTGCCGTTTATTTTCTTATCAGTTCACGATTCATCCTGAGTCAGTCTTGTATTGCTTTAATTCGTTGTTTAATGTATGATTTCTTTTCTTCATCATTCAGTTAATTTGGATGCAACGACAGCTAGTCCTCGACAGTCTTGTTCGCTGGCTGGTCACTGGTACAATGAACTTGGTTCGGAGATGATCATAAACTCCCATCAGAATAACACAATAACAGGTTAGTAAAATGGCATATAAATGAAGCAAAAATAAAATCTGTTAGCTGAATTTTAACAGCGACTATTAACTAAAAGGATTCACATTCTGAATACGGTTATTGTATATATATATATATATATATATATACTATGCCAATATATAAAAAAATACACTATGCCCAAGATGCTTTGGCATGAGCCCCGATGCCTACAGAGGTCCCCCACTGGAGTCGGAATGCCGAAGAACATACACAGAATTTATTGCTTCAAATAATTATTTGTTCAAAAGAGAGAGATAAAGTAACTGTTTTCAGTTAAGGCGAGAATTTGCACTAAGCAAATAACATATTTTAAATGTCAGCCATGAAACCAACTGCTGGTAATTGAGAGTAATTTATATTTCAACAACTGTTATATTGGTGTTCAGTAGACTAGTGTTCAGTAGATTAGATTTAGATAAGGTGTTGCTGTTTCAGGAAAGCTGCAGAGTAATAATCTCTTGCAGTAGGACTCTAGGAGCTCTCAGATTTTGCATTGCATGTTTTATGACAGGCTTATATCGAACAATTGTTGAGTTGAGCAATGGATCATCAGGAGGTAATTATTCACCTCTTTATGGAATGGCAAATGACCTTGATACCAACTCTGCCATAGCCCTGATTGTTGCCTGGAATAACGGCGGCAACTCAGTCACTGGATTTGTTGGTAAGTGGTCTTTCTCATCATCTCATAATCTTTGCTAAAACGTTTCTTGTGGTTTATCTTTCTTTCTCAAACGCTTTCCTACAGTACCATGCTGAGGAGTTTAAATTCATGTGCAAGCGTAACATTCGGTGCACATGGAAGTTTTAATAGTCAGATGCACAGAGTTCTAGGGTACACAGAGGCCTAGAGGAGGCACGATCGCCGAAGCGCGTCCTCATACTCCGCACACGCCGATCAGTCGTCGCAAGCGATCGGAGCCGGAGCCCGGACGCGGAGGAATGAGTCCCAGTGCAGTAATTGCGCAGGTACTCGGGCGCAGCACCATGAAGTGATCTAAAAACAAGCAGACAGAGCAGTATACAATATGTAGAGGAGTGGCCTATGCACCGAGCCCTGAGGCATCCCGTGCGCCACATCGACCCAAGCTCAGAGCCCATGGCATTTCCACTCTTATAACACGGTCCTCCAAGTAGCAAAGTAGCCAGACGAGTGGTTGACCTGTAATACCATACGAGGTTGTCAGTCTGGTCGGAAAGATCTGGTGATGACCGTGTCAAAAGCAGCACTCACACATCTAAGAGAGCTAGGAGTGTGACACAGCCAGCATCAATAGCTTCGCAGAAATCTGAGAGCAAGCCACGGCTCGCTAAACCACTTTTGATAAGTAAGTCAAATTGGAAATCAGTACGTAGCTGGACAGCTGCCCAGAGTCGAGTTCTGACTCCTTTAAGGCAGGTTTGATGATAGCACGATTCTGGCTCACTGGAAGAACTTCCTCCTGTAAGGTAGTGTTGCCGAGCCGGACAAGGAACGGCAGCAGGTCATCAATGAATTAGTGGAGCAGACATGTTGGAATCGGGTCGAGCGAGCAGTATTTCTGCGACGAAGTGTGCAGGATAGTTCTCAAATCCAATTCACTCACCCTGTCAATGAGGGTCCGATTCTTCCGTATCGCATAGATAGGAGCGAAGCCAGTCAAGCGCAGCCGAGCGGATCCCGTACGTCCTCAACAAACGCTCGACCAGAACATCATGGTCTACCTTATCAAAAGCGGCCGAGAGGTCAAACAGACCAAACAGAGCGTGGTCGCCCGCGTCGATCGCTTCCGTGACGTCCGTTGCCACCTTTAGGAGAGCGGTCTCGGTCGAGTGATACCTCCGGTATACAGGTCGACTGATTGACCGGCAGAAGGCCGGCTGACGAAAGGTACTCGGTTAGCTGGACGCTAACGACACGCAACACCGGTGGTGGCGCCCCATCGGTGGCCGACCTGACATCAGAGACCTTCTGATCGAAGAAGTCGGCGAAGGGTTCGGCAGATTGTCCATGAGCCGGACTCGGGGCGCCATCTCCCTTCCTGCCCAGACCATCGTTAATCTCGCGCCAAAGAGCTGCCGGATCACGTCGACTTCTCCCCCACGGGTGGCATTGAACGCTATTACTGAAGCAATTACAGTATCTTGACTTCAGTATGATGCCTCAGCATGGTGGGTTATGTGATTGCGGCTGACCGCCAAAGACTGGAACGGCTCATAGCCAAAACTGTTCGGATGGGATATTTATGGGAAAGAGGTGTCACAATGGAGATGCGGGTTGGTGCAGCAATGGACCGTCTCCTCAAGGCCATCGAGTTTAGTCGAGACCGTGTGTTGCATCGCCTGTTTCCGCTGCCAGCTGCAATCCAACGTCGTTTTGCCCTTCGTCCACGAACTCACGGATTCGAACTGACTTGCAAGAATGATAAAACTTTTTTATCAAGCGTTTTATGCAGAGATATCAATTATCCATACCAATAACAAATTTAAAGCCAAATATTCTTAACACTTTAGTTATATATATTTTTTCGTTATTTATCATCTTTAACTGTAAGCTACGATGTGGTTTGTCATCTAGTATTATTTAATCAACAACAAAAAAGAATATCATCATCATCATCATCATCATCATCATCATCATCATCACCACCACCACCACCACCACCACCACCACTACCATCATCACCACAGTGAGCTTGAACTCGCGACTTCTCAAAAATGACCATAAAGAGACCTACATTTTTTTTAAACTGTAACTTTTTGCTCTATCTGATAGGAAAACGTGCGCTTTTCACTGTCGTATAAAACCATATCTAACACAATCTATTGCAATATCGAGCTTGTTTTCTTTATCTTTTCCAGCTTTGAGGTACAGACGGTTGGTTGTGTGACATCTAAAACCAAGACACATTAACATCACCCCATTAATGATGCCATTTTTCTAATAGCACCACATTTTATTAGTTGCACTGCTTTAATGTCAGAATCCTTCAGTGACATCTCATTTAAACTGGCTTGTAAACGTAGATGTTGTTAACTGATCTGAGTTATTAGTAACTGTTGCTTCAGGCCAGTGTCAATTGTGTGGACCGAACCAAACCGAAACCATAGTAACAACCTGGCTGTTGAGATCAAAGGTCAACTCCTGTCAGGATAACTGGAGTGGAACACGTGTTGGGCAGAATTACTTCACAAGACAGAAGCAGATACCAGGTATTGGACATAAACAGATGTACAATAAAAGCACATTTCATGTGAAAACATCCTCCTCTGGTAACCAGTCAAATTAGCCTCTTGGCAAGATATCTGTTAATGGCTCTATTTGAAATGAAGTTTATGACAAAAATTAGCAAATCTGTTTGGATAGTATTAACAAAATTCACTAATGTAAATGCACACTCCTGTTCTTTCAATCATTACATTAGCTCCTAGTAAAACTGTCTTTCCCATCTTTTTTACTATGCCTTCTGTATTCAAAGGTGACCATCCCTCTCAAACTCAGTCCTTGCACAGTTTATGTATTGGCCTTAGACCCTGAAATTTACTGTTGTTCCGTAGCCATTAGGTTTGATGCTAGCAGTAGCATTCAGCTGAAAAGACAAAGAAAGGGCAGAGATAAAAACAAGTGCTTGGTCGAGGTTTGCTTGATGGATGAAGAGTTGCTAGGTGATATGAGCAATCTCGTAATTTCTTTGCCATGAACTTATAACAGTTTGGATGCGGTTGAAACAGTTTGCTCTGCCTGCAAATTATATTTAAGTGTTTGGATGTAAAGCAGTCATATCAAAGAGTAAACACCAGCTCATGTTGACTGATTATTCAGTACTGAAACAAATTTTAATTGTATTTTATTGTATTGTATTGTATTTGAACACTTGTTATAGCGCCCCTACCAGATTTCCCATTCAGAGCCGCACCCGACTACTGCGCGTACGCTGAATCGGAGTTTCACGCCGAAGCGCATGAGCAATTACGAGTGAAGGACTTGCCCAGGGTCCCTACGCGGCGACTTTGAGGTGGATTCGAACCCACAACCCTCCAGCTGCAAGGCACTGAACATACCCCAAACCACCGCGCCCCAGTTGTATTGTGATGTGTTGCATTGTATTGTATTGTACTCCACGTTTATATTGCGACCTAGCCACCCGCAGTAAAGATCCGAGAAATTAATCTCTGATAAACCGACCGACCGGGAAGCGAAACGGGGCGCCCGCGTGGAGAGCGGGCTACCAACCCACTCGGCCACTCAGGATCCTTGTGTTTAAAAAAGGTAGTCATAAGAAATTCAAAGACATACTCAATATTTAGGATCTGGATATCGCAGAATCCTTCAGTGACACCTCGTTAAGCTGCCTTGAAACGTTAGAGATTTATGAGATTTTAGTTTATGATTATTTTATTCAGATGTGCTTTGAGAAAGTCAGAGTTAGAATTAATAGTTTATCTGTCATAGATTAATTGTTTAACAGTATTGTGGTTTTATGCCTTAGTTGCAGGTCCAACAAAACGACTTGAAACTAGCACTGTAGTCCAGACAGGCTCCAGACTGCTCGCATCACAAATTGCGCTTTGGCTTTCTGCAGTTGTGACACTGATCTGTTAATTATCTATAGGCTGTCCTATACTTTACTATGCTGCAATTGGTAAACCTATAGCCTTTGTAGCATTAGGACTGAGCTTTCTTTAGTTTGTGCCATATAAATTTTGATGATAGTGTTAGAGACCATGGTCATTAATTTTCCTAAATTTTAAAGACACAATTAAAGGAACTCGATTACAATAATTGTATTAACATTTGACGACGAGCTGCTTTGCTTTCCCAGATGCTTTTTGTACACTCGCGCCATTAACATGTTAAGCTTTGGTGGCCTATATGATTGCATTTCGGTAACCTACATGGTTTAGTCATGATGGCCGAAATAAAATATTGCCTGTGTTTGCCAGTAATAAAGGAAGGGGATGCGAAACGGTTTCAAAAAATGTAAACTTATGTGAAACCATAAGCAAAGATCTTAGACTCTAAGACCTTTGCCATAAGCACTTAGTTGGTATTTCCTGTCCAGCCACGCTATCTAGACATAACATTTTGTACTCAGTCTGAACATTCTGTAAACAAGTTTAACATTGATTTGAATATATACATGAGTCTGCATTGTGTTGTAACTAACACTCATTCTGAACCCGACCTTTTCACATTAATTCTGCTATTTACAACAACAAATAAGTGATTTTGCTCACTATAACTAATGGACACTGAATAAAATGAATTAAATTAATTATTAGGCCTAATGTGCAAAACGCTTCGGCGTGTTAAGAGGTTTCTAATAACCGCATAAAATTAAATTCGCACATTGCGCTAGAAATAAAGACTGAAATCTTCGCCATGGGTTCGGGAACCTCCGCTATTAGTGATATTCAAATTTCAAACGCTAAGGAAATCCTGCAATAAACGATTCAAGTGAACAATGGAAAAACATATAATCGGTGCCCATCTCATATACCGCTCAGTGGCCATCAACACCAAATCAGTTTACATTATATTTTTGTCAGGCAATGTCTTGTAGTGTTGCTGATTTGACTGAGATAACAAGTTATCTTTTCCCGAATATATCCTATCCTTCCGCATACAGAATTTTGGCCCAGTAGGGCTAATTTTTACGAGTATTCTGATTAGCGTACTGAAGCAGAATGAGATTGTAGGCCCTTGAATTGTAACAGAACAACGTGGTTGTCGCAAACTTGCAGCCAAATGTATGGGAACAGATGGAAATTAGAAACAACATTTAGGGCTTACTACTTACGTATTCGATATGGTCCACAGCAGTACGCCATCTTCACTTTATTTATCTTGTCCTGGAGAATGAATATAGCACCTTCAGGGACCCGTTCAGTTCAGAGAACATGGGGCAGACCGGATAGATGCGTTCTGTGGGTAAATTGCTAACACTCAACATAAGCGTAGCCTCCTCCTCCATGCTTTAACAGCAGCGTTGATTAGAGCTGACTGTTCACAGTGTATCATGGCATTATGGTCAAGGTCGTCGTTGTCTGGAGTTCGTGTTTCCTAGGTCTGAGGTCGGTCGTGAGTCCAGGGGAATCCATTCCGGAATCTGTCTCGACTGGATTAGTCCTGTGAACCTGGAGAGAAGATGTCTTCCGTCGTTACTTTTGTCGCCCCTTCCCCTCAGCTTCCGATCTGATACCAGAGTTCCTGCATGCGACAACGCCCTCTGTTGTCATACAAAAAGCATAAACACGCATTCAACTGATTCATTGCAAATTATCAAATTCCTTGCCAGATCTTTAGAAATTCGATAGCGAAAGCAGTCATCATGTCTACTAGCCTACAACACCGATATGATGCAATTAATGTAAATGCAACAAAACCGATGTTGAGCCAGATCATGAAGCCAGAATCACGGTTGACGGAGAATTTTGCCTAAAGATTAAAGTCACTGCCTAGGCAAAGGATCTGGAGGTGTAAGTAGAACTCCAAATACGAATCTCTTGAAGCTAAAGGTGTATAGGAGATGTCTCAAGAAGTGGTGTTAGAAAGACATTTTGACAATTTATAAGCCTAATTTAGCTAAGTCACGGAAGTTACAGTAACGGCTGAGAGGGGTTTAGGGTAATGGTAACACTCTGACACGAAGAGCAAAACATCAGCACGCGGACGCGGGATCGCTTCCCGCTACCCTCCCAAATGTCGACTCAGCCTTTCATTCGCCAGATTGCGTAGATAAACTTAGATGTAGGACGTACTGGGCGCCTTGCATGGCTGCAAAACAGTTAAATTCTACTCCTGTAATAACTTGTGCTTATCCGTTCATACTATGAGTTGTGATCATGCTGCGGTGTGTCAGTTTGAAATAATAAACGAAGATTCTTTTTATTCGCTTTTTCCTCGTTTTACTTTTTTTGCATTCTAAGACTAGGAGGTCTAGACCTCGTCAGGGTCAGGCATAGCAAAGGTGCCTATAGGAAGGCGATGGCGTTAAAGCGTTGGATTATGATGGCAATGCGCTGGTAAAGATATCCCGGTTATACAGTACGACTCGTACGAGAGAAAGAGCGCTCCAATTCTGTGATGAAAAGTAGGCCACTGATATTATTTGGGCCGAGAGTCTCACACGCCAACGGGACAAAGTGGTAGGTTTTCGAGAGTGTGTTGTATTTTACGCATTTAAGATCTGCTGCTAATTCGGCTGCATCGGCTGCTGTGTTCGATGTGGGTAGTAGGTAGGATGCGGCAGAGTGTCTGTTACTGTGGCATCCCATATCAAAGCACGGCCCATCCGCCATGGAATAAGAGTTAGGCCGTCGGTTCTCTTTCCGTCCGCTCTGCGAAGGCCCGATGGCTCCTTCACTGCTGGGAAACCCGCGCGAACAAGATCCCGAAGCTGCAGGTACTCGGTACTTGTTGTTGTTATTATTATTATTATTATTATTATTATTATTATTATTATTACTACTACTACTACTACTACTACTACTACTACTACTACTACTACTACTACTACTACTACTACTACTACTACTACTACTACTACTACTACTACTACTACTACTACTACTACTACTATTATTACTATTATAATTATTATTATTATTATTATTATTATTATTATTATTATTATTATTATTATTATATTATTATTATTGTCAGAAATAGTCAGGATTTGGTTAATGCAAATTGTCCATAAGATAATAACAGACTAATGCAGTCAGAAATACAAATAGCTTTGTAAGCTAAAAATGTTAGTTTTTAAATTTGAATTGGTATAAACTTTTTGCGGGAATGTGATGTCGTCCTGTGGGATGGGGTGGGGATGGGGACAAACCATGCGGGTATGGGGCGGGGATGGGGAAGACTTACTTGTTGAGGGGCGGGGAGGCGGACGAGATTGTCTCCCCGCGTCACTCTCTACTTGAAATGTCTTTCAAACCGCAACTACTATGAGAGAACGTCACTCTCAAACACTCCAATATAATAATAAATAAATCTCTTATCCCTATCGTCTAAAATGAACGTATAACGACTACCGTTAAATACAGATTTTCTTAAATAAAACATCCACGACTTCTGTTGTCTTTTGCTGCCTGTTTCGTACTCTTCAAGTCTACTCTGTCACTCCTCCGTACTGTCCGACTTCTCTCTGTGTGTCAACGCTGTCCCTTTTATAGTCACCGAAACGGTTTCGTGAAACGTGAGTGACGGTTTCGCGAAACATGAGTGACGGTTTCGCGAAACGTGGAGTGGATGCGAAACGGTTTCTCGAAATATGACTCAGAACACCTCAAACAGTGCATTTTGAAACGCTACCGTTGGTCCTGCATGAAACGGAGAAGACGAGGAGGAGTAGGAAGACGACGACGAAACGGAGGAGGAAGGGGACGAGGAGGAGGACGAGGAGGAGGAAGATGACGACGATGAGGAGGAAGACTATGACGAGGAAGAGGAGGAACGCGACGACGACGACGAGGAGGACGAGCAGGATAACTACGATGAGAGAGATGACCGTTAAATCATTATTATTAATTCATTAATTCATTTCAGATATTTATATAGCGCCCCTTCAAGATTTCTACTCAGAGGCGCTCCCGAATACAGCGCGGACACTGAATCGGAGTTTCACGCCGAAGCGCATGAGCAATTGCGGTAAAGGACTTGCCCAGGGTCCCTACGAGGCGGCTTGAGGTGGATTCGAACCCGCAACCCTCCGGCTGCAAGTCACCGAACATACCTCTACACCACCGCGCCCCACGCACATTGTGTTGCCGCTAACACTCATTCTGAACCTGATTTTTTCAAACTAATTCTGCTATTTAAAACCACAAATAAGTGATTTTGCTCACCGTAACTACACTGAATAAAATGGATTCAATTAATTATTAGGACCTAATGTGCAATTTAACGCTTCTGGGTTTTCAGACAGTTGAAATGAAACTCGCACACTGCGCCAGAAATAAAGACTGAAATCTACGCCATGGCTTTGGGAACCTACTAACACTATTAATCATAATTATGCAAACACTGAGAAAATCCTGCAATAATAGATTCAAGTGAAAAACGGAATAATATATCACCGGTGCACTTCTCATATGGAGTTCAGTGGCCATCGACGCCAAAATTACATTCAATTTTTGTCTGGCCATATCTTGTAGTGCTTCTGATTTGACTTAGATAGGCTAAGTAGGCCTATACATGTAGGCCCTTCAAGTATTCTGATTAGCGTACTCTGCAGAGTGAAACTATAATATATGCCCTTGAATTATTACAGAACTATAATGGTTGTCGCAAACTTGGGACAAACGGAAATTATGAACAACGTTTAAGTGGCTATTCGATATGGTCCACAACAGTAGGCCATATTCACTTAGTTTGTCCTAAGTAACTTTCATTACCCGTCACGAGGAACGCAGACAATGAGCCTAGGCCTATAATTATAGGCTGGTTAAGTTGAGAGAAATCTGATAGATGCCTTCTGTGGGTTATATAGGTCTATGGTTAGCAGGCGACTTAAGCGTAGCCTCTTCCATGCGTTAAGAGCAGCGATGATTAGAGTTGAAATGTTCATAGTGTATCATGACGGACTGTACTCGAAATGGTTTGGCAATTGCCAAAGACCAAAGCTTTAAGCTTTGGTCAAGGTCGTCGTTGTCTCGAGGTCGTGTTTTCCAGATGTGAGGTCGGTCATGAGTCCAGGAGAATCCATTCCAGAATCGGTCTCGACTGGATCGTCCTGTGAACCTGGAGAGAAGATATCTTCCGTCGTTACTATTTGTCGCCCTTTTCCATCAGTCTTTCCAACTTCCGATCTAACACCAGTTCCTGTGTCAACGCCCTCTGTTGTCATAAAAGAAAACACGAATGCAGCTGATTCTTACACAACGCAAATTAGAAATTCGATAGCTATAGCAATCATTATGCTTACTAGCGTATACAACACTGATATGATGCAATTAATGTAACTGCTTAATGTTAAGCATCATGACGTCCGAATAATGGCTGATGCAAAATGTTTGCCGCCAGGATTAACATCACTGCCAAGGCAAAGGTTCTGAATGTGTAAGTAGAACTCTAAATACGTATCAACTGAAGCTAACGATGTATAGGAGACGTTGTCTAGAGGTCGTGTTTCCCACATCTGAGTGTATAGGAGACGTCTCAAGAAGACGTTGATGTAAGAAAGACATTTTGACAATTTATAGGTCTATATTTTGTGACAGAATTCAAAGTAACGGCTGACCTTCTTGCAGAGGACTGATCCAACCTGAAATGACAACAAATGATCATTATCTTTCTTGGTTTGCCGAGATTTTCTCAGCTTGCTTGTCCAAATAAGTCAATGATTATTATGACAAGAATACCTCGCACCCGCCTTTGAAAATTCTGCGCTCGTCACCGGCCACGTCGGCTATTATCCGCCTTCACGATTTGTTATTATTAGATTACAAAACATTGTACATGCTGTCCATTTGGCATGTTTAAATTAGCATTTTACGATGTAAAAATCATTTCGCTATGCACACCTCATCAAATTGCTGCATTTATGCTACTTTAATTTTGTTTATGCTAGTTTAATTATTAGATCTATGCACGGCCATATCATCAATACGTTGGTCATCTAGTCTGTAAAAGCACGTCCATTAGGCCTACACCTAAAATTGTACCTTTTTTTACACAATTCCAGGGTGAGAATTGCCGGAGGGCTGGGGTGTTCAACCCCAGTTTATCTTGGGACCCAACAGTAAAGTCTTTATTGCACACTCAAACTCCACATGGATCAATATCTCCCCAGTTATTTTTCTCATACTGCACAATTATACTGCAGTAACCTAAATAAATATATTGAGCGCGCATATAATTATAAAACATATCAGTAGGTGTACAGACCAATACAACTCCACTGTAATCTAGACATACATTTGCCTATACACTGACATTGGGACATGCTTGAAATGGGAACAGTTGACTTATAGAAAATCTAACACATAGCCTAAAGCAACACAAAACGTCATAAGCATGAAACAAGATAACAGAAGACACGCCTTGTAACGGCTGGTTCCCTGTCGACGTATGTCTGGTTGTTTTGCAAGGTGTTGCATATTATGAAGTCGCTGAAATTGATATGCTGGCCTGACAAGTCGAATCTCAGCTCTAGATCGCTAGATGTAGGCCCTACAGTTGCCTATATGCAGAAACTTTCTGCATTCTTCTTATCGACGTCACTTACCTATTTCCGCCCTCTCCTTCCACAGGTGTTTGTTGGTGACAAGACATCCTTCCCACTCTCGAGTTATGTGAAACTTTGATCGTTCTGTTAACACAAGACTTTGTCATGACAGAATGCTTCATTTGCAAAACTGAGCGAATAGTCCTATACAATTCAGTTGTTTCTAGTCATTCGTAACTATTGAATCTCGGATATGGCGAAAGAATAGTGTATAGTGTATAATGATTCCGAGTTGCTACCAAAATCAGTACGAATCTTTAGAACAAAGCACTTTGTGAATTTCACTTTAATCTGACCCAGGGTAGAATATTGAGTCAGCAAGATATCGACAAGCCCAAACGTTCATCTGTAACACGAGAGGCACACTATTTTTCGCTTTATTTCATATAGTTTTTGCGTTGGTTGTTGCTTGTTTGCTAAAAATTGTTTGCATTCCTTTGCATTATTTACATTACAAAGGTGAAAGTAAAGTCGTTTGGCTGAAACTATTGACTGGAAAAAATTTTTTTGCAATTTTTGCAAATTAGGGCCTAAATAATTTTTTCACATCGACTGTTATGTTGCTATTTTCAATTTTTCAATTTAAAAAAAATAGGTTCCATAGAGAGTTATTGTTGTTGATATCTTGTGTTAGTTCGTGCTACTTTAGCGATGGAAACTCGTCTGCCTTAGTGGATGATTTCTGGGCCTTCTTAGGTGCTTACCACTAATCTCTTGCTCACTGGTCCTCTGTCCACACCAGTCTTTGTTCTCGTTACAACAACAGCTTCATTGGAAAAGAATTTAGCGAAGTTGACCGAAGAAGCAATTACGGGATGTAATGCAACAACTTTCTGCCTCTAGCCTAGATAGTGAAAGGCACAAATCCGACGCAAGTTGAGTACAGGCGTTTGAAGCTCTTATGTAAACCTGTGAGACGTAATCGACTAATAATTTATAGCTATATAGATAGAGAGAGAAGCAGAGCGTACCCTGTGACGAAGGTATTTCGTTCTTCGTCTGATTGGCTTTGATCGAGTGGAGGTTGATCTTCGTCGGTGTCGTCTTCGTGTCTTCAGATGAGGAGCTGTTCTGTTCGACGATTCGCTCCATCATGTCGCCCATGACTTGCAGGCTCGGATCCACGATGAAATCAATAAATCCTTCAACATAATCTAGTATATTGGACTTTTTCAATATTTATGTAGGCCTATATGTACACATATAAGAATAATTCTTCATCCGTTCTCACGGTTTCATATTCGCTGTTCATCTGTAACTTCCGGTCCCTGATTCCTTTTTCAAGAACCGGAGAAGAGTGTTTTGATTGAAAAAAATAAAATAAATTATACATAATAGTCTAATTTCAACCGTATACTTATTTAAGCCTAAACTCTTTAAACTTACTAATACTTTCCCAGTTAGCTAC
>JACEVL010001522.1:0-26745 GCA_020284085.1 Aporrectodea caliginosa
GTGACAATTAATCTTTATATTACTTCTATGTCCAGCTCTGAGTTGCATGTCAGTGTTGTGCTGAAGCTGTCCTGTGGGAGGCTCTTATACTGTGGGAGGCTCTTATACTCTGAAACAATATTTGAAATGAGAGATTTTGAATTACAGGTATGTTAATTTTTGTATTGTAGTTTTTGGAGGTGAAGTTGATTGTCGTGAGGGCAATGAATACATTGAGCTGAAGACAAGTCGTGAAATGAGTGCACCAAACCATTACAGGAACTTCAAAAGGTCGGCCATTTTCTGTAATCTTCTGTCTTTATGAGTATTCCAAGTGTAAGTAGTTGACACTCACTGATAAACCTAAGAACATTGTTTTCATGTGTTATAGAGTTCTGTTCAAAAGAACCAGACTGATAACCAATACTTAGTTAATTTGTATCTAAGGAGTGTCTAATTCGACAGGGGAAATTCATATAAAACAACATCGAAAGATAAGTTGTTGTGGTTTTAAAATAATGTTAAGAGAATTTTGTATAGGCTTTGTGCCCTATAATTGTATTTGATTGTAGTTGAGCCAAATAAATGTGCTTTTACTCTAACTGTGCACTGCCACTGAATATATTATCTCTTCAGGTTTAAGTTGATCAAATGGTGGGCACAGTCATTTCTTGTCGGGATCGAAAGAGTCGTCTGTGGTTTTCGAGATGACAGTGGAGTTGTTAAATTTCTTGAGACATTCAAAACAAAAGAAATTCCCAAATACTGCAGTGTGAGTTGTTTTATTTTAAAATTGCATTATTATGAATTGCTTGAATGAAAGTTAAAAGCAAAATAATAATAATAAATAATAATAAATGCAGTCAGCTCTTAACTCCACCACTGACTTCTTTGAATGGTGCCAGTTCAAAAGCCTGTATTAAGGAGGAGGGCGACATCAACAACCTGGCAGCAATAAACATTGGACACCACTACTAACTCCTTTCAACATACCACTTTGTAGTGCTGGCATTCGAGAAATTTGGTCCCAATAATAGCAATGGGCTGGATTTCTCTATGGAATTAGGGTGCTACCTAACTTAAACTTCTGGAGACCATTAAGAAACTACCTAGCTTTCTCTTTCCAAAAGTCTCTTGCAATTGTAATTCAGTGATTTAATGCCATTGTCTTTCATGGCACCTCTGCTCATACAGAACTTGACAGGATATTGCCATTCTGGATGTGTTTAATTCTCTCTGAACTTCTTTAAGAACTGGTTGCCATTTAATGTAACAGTTTTACCGTTTGTTATATACACAATGTTCTGAGCTGTAATTCAACAAGTTCTGGTAATATTTGTCATATTTTAATGCATATTTGTCATTAAAGGATATTAATGACCCCTGGAAAGGCACGGTTTGCTTCAACTTCTGCGATGAGTTCCTAAAGTTCATCAAAGACTCGGTCCAACTGGATCATGACAAGTATGGCCAGACTGTTTCTAATATTTTTCTCGAATTCATAAAGTACAGTAGCACAATTAGTACTTAATCTGCTTCTGGTTTCTCTGATCTGTCAGGTTTTGACCTGGCTACTCCAATTCCACCATGCTATTAAGGGCCTGATGAAACTGGCTTCCACAACTGCCAATTACCATTTCTCCTTTTTTACTATTTTGATAACCGATTTAGAAAGCTTACCTAAATAGTAAATTATTAATGTCAGTGACATTAAGATTTACTATTAAGGGTAACTGTACAATTTTCAGTAGCTTCCCTCCAATATATCATATTTCTGTTTAAGTTGTCTGACACCATGATTTGTGATTAGAACTATGACTGATCAGTTTGTGTAATAAAAGTCAAGCTATAGGAGGCAATGTGTTTCTGCTTTTCAGGGCTATCTACGTTTTTGAGTGGATGCCACGTCAGCCTGTGTCATACACTGTTGAGAAACCGGACTCTGAGTATGCTTTTCTGCCTCAGTGGTACACAGACGCCTTTGAACATTCTGCATCTAGCAACATCATCGATCCAGACAGAAACAGTTCATCTGCTGATGGGTCATCTAAGCAATAGAAACTATCCTCAAATGACTTAAATAACCAATCTGACAGAGAAAGCCAGACAATGGCGACACACATTTTAACAGATACTGAGTTGAAGAAGTAAGTGGACTGACATGCCATTTTTATGGAAGCCACTGTTTGATAACATCCAACAGACTGGCAGGATGAAGGCATTTTATTCTTCGGCAAACTTTCCCAAGGAAACTTGGAGAAGTCACAAAAGCAGATGTAAGACATTCATTTTATCATAACTGGTGTCAGAACTTGATGGTGCATGAGACCATGGTTATCACATGTGTAATTAGCATAATGATACATGTACTTATGTATAGGATGTAGACTTTTGGACAGTTGTTTGATAACCCAGTTTCTCCTACCTACGGATGAGGTACATGTACTATTAATGATGGATAAATGGATGGATAAGCCACTATTTTGTCTGTCAGCTAACTCCTTGGTTATAATGATAGGCATAAATTGTAATTGTGGTCTACATTTAGATGGAATGTAAAGCAAAGTTCATCTTTTATAGTGCTTTCGTTAATGTTGAATACTAATTCTAAGTGAATTCTTTATGAAAATTTAAATTTTGTGTAGGCTATTACAACAAAATAGCAATACACAGGAATTTTCTTGAAATTCGTTATGCATAAGCCAGGCTTGGAGCAGATGTACACGTAATAACTCTGTAGACGAAGTAGAACATTTTATCAAACAGAAAATGTATGTGGAGCAGTGCAAAAAAGAATAACAGATTTGCACGCAAAGTAGAATATGGCCATTTGGTTTGTAGCTGTACTGTGCAGTACATCACATGATACATAAACTTTCATTTCTCAATATGTGCTAAATTACTTTAAAAGATTGGAAAAGCTTAAACAGGCCCAAAATAATGAATGATTAGTCGTGTCATGTAATTGTACTTGTAATAGTTATGCTAAGGAACTTGTGATTAGTACTTAACCCTTAAACCGCCACATACTATATGGGGTTCATACACCCCGGACGCCAAATACTTTTTAGTTGCAATATACTTCGAAACGTCACAACTCACTGAGAAACCATATATATATATACATATTTACATATGTGTATATATATAGATACATACATATATACATGTATATATGTATATATATGCATATGCATACACATATATATATACATATATATGTATATATGCATATGCACACACATATATATATATATATATATATGTATATGCATATGCACACACACATATATACATATATATATACTTAGATTCAAATATGTATATATATGTATATATATATAAATACATATATATACAAACATATTTATATATGCAAATATATATATATATCCATATATATATACATATGTAAATACGTGTATACTTATATAATATATATATATGCATATATATGTATACTTACACATACATATACAAAAATATATACACATATACATATTTATTGTATATTCGTTTTAATAGATCTTCCCGAAGTCAAACCGCATCAGGTTACATTCATTGCTAATAACAGTGAGTTAGTCAATATGCCAACAGCTACCGAACCGAACGATTCCAAGACTATTAAACATACATAATTATTATAGAAGATTTTTCGTGAGAACATCACTTAAACGTATGCTAGACTGTGTCCATGTATATCGAATAACATCTGGACTATTAGACTTACACTGCTGTTTAAGTCTGAGTTTTATTTTAAAATATTATTGACTGTATCCAAGTGAATTGAGGATCATTAGTCAAAGGCATAGTAATCTATTTCCGAGTAAATCCAAAGTCAGTGTGTGGCCGGAGACTGGGCCTCTCAAGGTCCCTTGTACGAAGAGGGCTTTTAAATGAGGTGAAGAGGAAAGGCTGAAGAATGTTACAGGTTCCTGAGGTTCGAAGGGCAGATTATGTATTATGTATATAATAATAATAATAATTTCGTTTATTGAAAATAGAAAGTTGACAGACCGCAACTTCTCACATAGAAGAAAAAAGAGGGAAATAGCTATAATTATTAGTGTTATCGTCAGATGTCAGTACGGCAGTGAACCGATGGATTGGATTAAGTTACGAACAGTTCTATCTCTTTGCTATTGACTTAAAGAGCACACGAGGGATGAAGCTACGATCGTCTTTATTTGGCAATATACATATATATACACACATATAATATTATATACATAAGTACATATATATATTCATATATGTACATATACCTGTACATATACACATTCATCTATATACATATTCAGTATATACATACATATACATATAGATACATACACATATATACATATATATATAAGTATATATGCAAATGCACACACATATATACATATATATAACTAACACACAACTGAGCATCAAACTTCTACATTGCTAATTCACGCCCGCTTACAATAAACAACTGCGACAACAACGCGAGAAAAAGGACAGTCTACCCTAAAAATAGATTTTTGTGACGTCACCCTGTGACGTCAGCTGTATTATCTATGGGTCGTTAGGTGCAGCACATATTATCAGTCATCACAGACAGTTACAGAAGTAGTTACCGACTATAGGCGGTACCGGCTTTCAACAAATATGTGTGACCGCCTATAGTCGGTTCCGGCGTTCTGCCAAATTTCCATGGGAACCGAACGGGTTCGGTTCCAGCGGTTTAAGGGTTAAGAAAGTGTCAGCTGATCAAATAATTGTTTTGCATCTAGCAGCAGTTAAGCTTCATTGGCTCAGGCACCTGTTTATGTACACTGCATTCTTCCACTTGATTGGAATTGTACAGTTGGAAAAGAAGTGACAAGTTTTTAATCTAAAGTTTTTAGACTTACCTAAGCTACAACAGGCCTTGCAATCTTCACTTCCCAATAACCATGTTAATCATTGTGAGGAAATAGATTCCTCTCAGTTCATCTCTCCTAAGCTGATGTAGAATTAATATTTAATAGAGCTCTGAACTTGAGAAACAGTGGAGGAGATGACCTATATTCATACCTCTGTAGTGCTAGTATGGCATGCCAAATCAAGTCAAAAATCACTGAACAATTACATTTAATACAGTGCAAGTCAAACATTAGGGTGCCATCCACTGACAAAAGAACTTCTTGTGTTGGAAGACTAATACAATTTATTCCACTCACACCAAGAGCTGCTGCAAATCCCAATCCATGTCAGTTCATCAGTATCTGACATAATTTTCTTCCTTTTCTTCCAAGGCAACAGCTTAAACTCCCATTCCAGCTTCCTGTCCCAAATGCAACAGGTTGTCCGGTTGGTAAGTCCTGTTGTCAAGATCCTGCTTCAGCTAAAAGATCCTTCAGAAACAGGATCACATCTCCAAAGACTTTAACTCGGGTACAACACCCTTTTCTTTGGCCTCAGCTGTCCTACTATTCTTATTATTATTAAAGCATACTGTTTACACAGGTACATAATAAATGAACTATCACTGTACAGTACTTGACATTTTATTGATTTCAAATTCAATCCTGGCATTTGAAAGACACTAAGAATCTCTTACCATGTTATTTTCTTCAACCATAAAGTGCAACTGGTCTTGCATTAAAATGCCTAAATTGAAGTTGTTTTCAACAAACTTGTTGGATCAAACAAACATAATGTTTAGACATGCTCTGCAGAGAAGAACAGACGCTGTATATTGCACTATAAGTGTAGTTGCTTTTAAATGCCCTTAACCAGATTTACGTGATGCAACAATCTACAAACGGCTGAAGCAGTGATGAATTTCTCTTTAAATCTGCAATATTCTCTCAGTCCAAACGACAAGTCTGTATGAATGGTTGAAGAATGACTGCTGTGCATGATTTGTCAATAGTCAAATGTGGATAGATGGTGATTCATGCTGGTGATTCTATGTCTGGAGCATAGACATAGACTTGCGCAATGTCGTCGTGTTCATACGTTCTTTTGAGGAAAGTGTCTGTCAACCGCAGTCCAGATATACTCTAACATCAAAACACAATTGACAATGTTTATCACCCCAGATATCTAAAAAAAAGTGTAACATATGCAAATGTTTTAGCAGATGCAGATCCCATTCGTAGAACTGCAGTTAGAGCATGAAGCCTTTAAACTTATTTTGTTAACATTAACAGTTTCACCATTATGAGACAAATCATAAAGTTACGCAAAACAAAAGATTATTAGACATATGTTATTTTAAAAATATCTTTTCTGGCCATAGAACCTAATGTAAAAATGATTATGACAGTGCTTCGAATCTGATAACCGAGTGAACTTTTCTTGCAAAATAACACGACGATAGCTACAAACGACTGGCCTTAGAACCTAATTAAAACAATCATTATGATAGTGCTTAAAATCTGATAACTAACAGATCAACTGAGTGAATTTTTCTTGCATCAGCACACAGACAGCTACTTTGGTACCAGTAATTTTAAATCTGGATCATGCAATGCCAGAAAATGACGCTGTTAGCTCCAGTATTGACTAAGTGTCTATAAAATCCTACCATAAGTCCTGTACAGATGGCAGTCATGCTGAGCTTCAGGGTGATGCTAACACAAGGCTCGACTCGACACAGCTGTCTCCCGGAAAGACCACTCCACAGCAGACCTGTGTTGATTCCATTCTGCAGACTCAACATCAACTCCATTGGACGCTCGCTGACAAAATGCACAACTCAATAATTGATAATACCAATCAGCAATCAAGAAGACTACATCACAGTTTAACGAGCAAGTCCCAAACGACCATTAGTATTAACTTTCAAGTCAGTATAGTCGCTAAAACAAATAGAAAGCCAGCTAATAGCAGGTAAACTTGCTATCAGTTTCAGACTGCCGTCTGCCCACGCATCTTAAGTGCCAAATGTCTCCATCAAAACTTAAAAAAGCCTTGTGGAATTTGTTCTTATAATTAATAGTTGCAGCTTATGAAACAGCCAACAAATTTAAGGCAGTCCATCTGACACTAGCAGAATCCTACCTATGACTCAGAATTAGAGGCATTGGTAGTAATAAATGTGTGACTGTGCACGCCAGTAAGGTCTGTATAAATCAATATTTCTCTAACTGTTTACACAAGTTACATTATCCGGAGACACTAAAAACACAACTATAAACCTAAAATAAAACCGAGAAAGAGTTAAGACAGGAAAGTGCACTACAACAACACCCAACCATAAAAACAGAGACAGAAAGAAAAAGGTGGAGACAAATAACCTTGGAGGAAGGTCTAGGACAGATAAGCATGGTGCTACATCAGCACACAAGAAAGAGAAAGGACAAATTTAGCTATACTTATACTTACCAGCAGTTTGTAACTTTGATGTGCAAGTTGAAAGTTTCACCGATAGTAACCATTTGTGGAATGTCATCGACTGTGACTTTTATGTCACCACACCCAGGCGCCTATCACATGCACACAAGAGCAAATCCGTCACAAAACCATCAAAGTATACCATCTGTAATCGAGCCAGATTCTGGACATTATTAAAGGGAATTTACAAATCAAATACAGTTGACAACAATTACGGCTAGGCAAATTAACATCTAACTATTTAATTTTACACATCTCATTGTCTTCATCTCTCTCTCTCTCCTTAAAACCTATTTCTTCTCTCAGGGTTTTCGCACTGGGAGTGCTACTGAATGGCCACTGCTGTGAGCGGCACTATATAAATGACTAATTACATTACATTATAAATCATAACCATCAGCACATGCAAAAAACTGACCACTCGCTGCAGCTGACTTGTCTGGAGCCTTCCCTTTTCTCCCATGTTTGTCTTCCAAACAATGTCCAGTTTGCCTATGTTGGTCACTCCCTTAAGTAGCCGGACATCTTCTGATGCCTCTGGACGAGCAACAAAACAGTAGAGGTACTGACGAACATCCATTGTATTCACGTAATTCACTGAGCCAAACAGTCCTTGTTCACTGCTGTAACAAATTATACAGGTCTCTGTTTGCATTTTCCCAATAATTATCATCTGTAAGAAATTACAACATCTAATTTATCAATATCCGAAAATCTGAAGCACACTAAATACAACTAAATTTTAATTCCCAGTATCCCAGTTATTACCATCTTTAAGAAATTACAAATGCCTCAGTTATTAGTATCACATTCCTTACTATCCTGTATGGAACTGTCACTTGCAGTGCACACAACCTCCAAACAAGGCTCTAATGGTCTGACTGTTATTTAAAAGTAACATCATGAGAAGATGGACATGTGCTACTGCTATCTTACACTATGAGTCTATGCAACATTTGTATCTATTCATGGTTTGAATAGAATTAAACTCCTGGTCATTGAAATAGATCACCAGAAATACATCTTTTTGTAAATTTACACAACAGAGCACTCAAGTTGCACCTTTTAGGAGTCTCTCAAAAGTATTATTTAAACAAACTGCAAGTTGTGGCAGTTCGTAGGAACTAGGGAGTGTCTCGTTCACTTACAGCTGAATGATTAGTATCAATGAATTCTGGCAGCCATCTTGGTCAATCTATGCTTTTTAAAAGTTACATTATTGAAAACAGCTTACTAAGCAGAGACATAAATCTGAAAACTGGCTGGTAAATCTAGGAAAAGGGAATTGTTTTGCTGCTTGAGTTATGTTACATAGGAGCAAAAACGTAAATTATCTTTCACTTTTAAAGTGCCTTGCCAACAACACAAATGTACCTGTCACATGGCTGTGAGTTGAGTTCTTTGACATTGTATAGAAGGGATGGTTCCAGAGCAACCTTTTCCAGGTAAATTGGACCTGGAGTGATGTTCTGGATTTGTGCCTCTAGATAAACATCGTCTGACTGCAATACAATCATAAACACAATATAAAAAACGCATAAACAGCAAATGCTGAATACAAATATTTGAACAGCAAAATGCGAGCAACAAATTTGTAAAGTAGTCACATAATTCCAGGCCTCACCTCTGTGTTATAGAACTTTGTCTTGACATCCAATGGCTTCAAGACCTAAAAACAAAGAAAATAAGAGCTGAAGAAACTCTCTCCTTTTAGCATACTGTAGCTCTAAACTATGGTAATTACAACTGTTCTTGTATTAAACATTAATTAGCAAATGAATGTCTACTGAGTATTTTATCTGGATACTTTGCAAATGTAGTTACATTATACCTCAACACAACATGTCATGGCTTTCAAGTTTGTTCCTATTATTGAACACTCTTACATAAATTGTACAGACAACTCACTAAGGAATAAATATAAACAAATGTACTTTTTTTAACTATAGACGATTCTGTATTGTACAGGGCAAAGTCATAGTTTAGATTCCCTTTGCATCAGCTAAACTCTGTGGTCATACAACAACTAGTGGATCTCATTTTGTGGCTTGCTTCAGCTTCAATATTACTAACCTCATACCAAGGTTCCTATAGCAATATAATCCAAGAGCTATCAATCCAGAGCTGTTACTGTGGCCAGCAACAGTGGAGGCAGGAACTTTAAAGCCTACTCAGCCAACTAGCTTATCCTACAGGTGGGAATGAAAACTAAACTTTGGCACAAAATCAACATAATGGCAACAAAAAGTGAAACTGTAATTTTGCTTTGCATTGTCTGAGATAAGCTGGAAAACATTTTAATCAGAACAATTTACGATACGTACGTGAAACTTGAAGAATTTCCTAAAGTACATCTTCTCTTTCGAAGCAGTTGTGTAGCTGACAGCACAAACCAATCTATAAACACAAGAACTGGTCTGGATAAGTATCTTCAACAAGTCACTAGGATGCACTAGGAGGTAATCACCTACTGACCATCCTAAGCAACAAACTATTCACTCATTTACATATTATTATTATCGAAATATTATGTAGGTTATCAACACACTTAGTACATATATACTTATATATGCAATGAACTCAGTCACATATTATTAATACTCCTTGTTTTGAAAATGAAGGAAATCTTAATGCCCTGGATTATTGCAACTCTGTCCATGCACAAATCCTAGTATTCTGTTTGCAATAGCTCCAATCTGTCCTAAATTGTGCAGCCCAAGTCGTAGCCAATAAGCCAAAATATTCACATATATAGCAATATAAGTGAGCGATGTTACACTGGCTTCCGGTTGCTCAGCGGATTTCTTTTAAGATCATCTTGTTGGCACGTGCCTCAGTTGTTGGTTCTGCCCTGGCATACTTGGGGCAGCTCTGTGTTCCAGTTTCTAGTTAACCTGGTCGGCAATCGTTGCACTCTGCTAGACGTGGAGATATGCATGTGCTGCGCTTTCGCATTTCAACTCGTCTCATCATGCCTTCATGCATTGGATCATCTTCGTGGAAGTCTTCAGTGCATTTACGTGCTGTTGCTGCCTGTGCAGCAAACATTCTCAAACTGTCTTAAAATGCACTTGTTCAAATCAGTCAGATAGCCACGTGTGCAGTGCTTTTGTGAGGTACTTAAAAGGCGCTATATTCAGTGATTAAGTGTATTCGTACTCGTACATATATACATACACAGCGTGCAACAATAATCTTGAATAACTCAGGAGATTTTACATTCCATCAAGAACGACTGCAATTCTGTTATTGCATAATTGCACACATAACTATGCCTGACAGTATTAAAGTTTGCAAGTCGCAAGTTCTCAAACAGCATTATTTGATGTGACTATCTTACAATTGTATACACACTTTTGTCAGAAGTACACTGCCTGTTTCACTTGCTTACTTCATTTAACCTGTATTTAATAGAGGGCACTGTGTTTCAGGTGGGGGCACAAGCAAAATCTCAAAGTGCCATACTCTTGCAGATTACTTAAGTTCAGATTTAATAAAGCTGATTTAAAAGGCTTCACAGAACTTTACCTAACGATCCACCACTGAACTTAAAAATTTGCATCCCAATGGAATGAAACCAATAATTCTTTCAATGTCCTTACATGTGTGTCCCAAGCTCTTTGACTTCGTGATGAATGACATCATCGATGCTATCATCAGGGTCGAGCTCACTCTTTGGAGCAGTGTTTGCACCAGACAGCGTCAGGCGCTGAGAACTGGTCTGCAAATCTGCCTACACAATTAACATCCAACAGCAGAGAGAACGAATGAACATCTCTTAAATTCTCTTCATGAAAAGTCATCCTTTAAACCACCAGAAGTGAAGCTAAATGCAAACAGGATAGCAAGAGTTAGGTCATGAGATAAACTATGGTATAACAAATCAAACTGTTAGTTTTCATCTTGATTCACTAAGGTCAGCTGACATTTACCCAAACCATAATTCAATATGTTAACACATCATAAAAAGTGCTCGATAATGCATAGCAATGTAATCGAAAACTTACAGAGCACCAATTAAGAAGCTCCTAAGAAACATTCAATTCTTTGTCAGCATTCACGTGTGCTGCTGCTATTAGGCAGCACCATGCTTTCTCTGTTGCTGGCCCTGCAATTTGGGATGGGCTTCCTGTGGCTCTTCGCTTGGTGCCCAGTGCCCTTGCCACCACGTTTTATGCCAACCTTAAGACTGTTGCTTTTAGCCGGGGTTTGAGTCGGGAGCACTTCTGAGTAGATAACCTTGAAGGGGCGCTATATAAATATCCAAAATGAATGAATGAATGAAGACAAATTCTGATTCTCATTACTTCAACTTAAAAGACAACATACACATTGGTCCCACACAAGACCCAAACGAAACAGAAAGATACAACATATTCACATTATATACATTACTGTCACCACAAAGGCACACCCCACATCCAATATCCAACACACGCTTTGTTGATAACCTCTGATACTAGTGATGATTCAGCCAAGTTGATGGAAAAGAAACTGAGCACAAACCTTGACCACGATGTCACCGCATATCTGCTGGCTGTCATTGTGAATGCTGATGTAACTGGAGAAAGTCTCACCAAGAAAAATATTCCTAGCAAATTAAAATATTCATGACCATGACTGTCCTCATCAACACCAACATCATAACCATCCCAATCATCATCAGCATAGGCCTAATCATCAGTATTATAGGCCTCTTTAAATTCAAATTATATGTTATGAAAAAGGTTTTCAGGCAGGAATTTGTTACCAAACATATTGTACATTAATTGGAAAGCATCAATGCCCAATACTAAACCAAGATGTTAAACTGAATAGGCCTACTTATGCCTGTGTATCATGTAGCTCCATGTTTCAGTGAATAGAGTCATATAATTTAAATCTTTTCTTTAATAATAAAGTAAGATAAGTTAATTAATTATATGCTTCTATTACATTAGTCCTATAAGACCTTTTGGTGACATGAAAACTGTGATCCAATAACCAGACAACGGTCTTTCTTGATGGTTACGAGGCTTGACAACAAGGCATTGATTTCACAAGTTACAAAGCTTAACAAAAAGTTGATAATTTCCCATTCACAAGGGAATCAACCCCAGATAAAGAGGTGGAAGAAAAACACATCATCAATCTGTTGTTATACCACTACGCAACGAAAAGCAAGTCTTATGTAAGGCAAGGTAAGATATTTTAAAAACTAGCCCCTACCCAAAGTTTTGAGGAAGAGTAAGAAATGACCCAATGCTAAAGTGGGTCAAGCCAGGGTTTAACATCAAGTCACTTTTGGCAAACTCCTGAAATGCATCACAAGGTAGATCCCGAGGACTGCATGATGGCAAAGCGTGCGATATCATCAACGATGGCTTCGTCAACCTCATCACTGAAATTCATAACATAAAAGTAATGGTAACGATGCGTCATTAAACAACCTTTTAAAGTGTAGAAAGATATAAGGACAGCAATCTAACAACTCACAAGACATCACTACATACCGTGCTTTGCGTTGCGTTATTATTCTGTTATTAATTTAACTGTATTTATAAATAGTCGTTTATTAATTCAAACTGACAAGTACGCTGTAAGATTGCATGATATAGTAGTAACAGATTATAAAATGTTTCACACCAGTCGATGTATAACTAGCATGCTGAAAATAGAATCCTGTAAACAGCTGGACAGGTAAGTGCTCATTAAGTATTTAGCGACAAGTGGTATTTCACGTTTTATGTTCAATGACTACTATACAACCATGGCATTATAACCAATGGGTGCACCGTGCACGGCGTATGACCAATATTATTATTAGAAAAGGTTCAACCATCCTTGTATTTGGATTTGGAATATAAAATCAAGTGAATTAAATGTCAAATGACACCTTTAAGAGCCAGCAAGTGTTCCTTTTCCTTGATACCTTCCATTTTTCAATAATTTAAGCTAAATTTGATTGATCAAAACCAAACAAACTTTATCAACATTTTACAAAGATTGTAAATATCTCTGGCAGAAGAACTGGGATATAATAATTTTGTAAGTAAGATACATTAAATTTAGGAAAAAGCAGAGCTATCTATATTCAGTAATAGAAGGCTCTGGAAAAAAGGCGAGGCCACTTCAGTCCAAGAAATTAGCCTTTCCTGAGTCGATAATTTCAGCTGTGTGCGAGTTGCATTGCAGTTATGTGCCATTTGAATCACATCTGCTTATTAGCGGCGTTCTTTTACACCTACTAAGGGCCTACGACGAAACATCTTTTGTTGGAACAATTTCCTCCATGAAAAATGCTGTTTCCGCGTCTTCTTGGACTCCCTTGTTGTTATTATTATTATTATTATTATTATTATTATTATTATTATTTTGTTGTCGTTGTTAACAAAATAATGCTAACGCGCGCAAGGTCACACGAATCCGAGGCCTATATTCTTGGCATTCGACTGGAGTCACTAAAGCACCCTGAAATTTGGTTTCCACAACATTTTTGATTATAGTGTTAGAATATTTAGTAATAGTAAAATCCAGTGTTCAGAAAATCTTTTGGCTGCCTGAGACCTGCCTACTCCGTTTACGTCGACCTTTAACAAGCCTTACACTTAGCAAACTCATCTCGGTGACGTCTTTTGATTTTGTTATTTTAAACTCTTATAAAAAATTAATTATTGTTCTTATCCGATGTTCCGCAGCGCGTTGCCGGTGGTTCAATAACTCCAATAAAGCACGTACATACTTGCTTACTACTTTTGATTTAATTCCACCTTTGCTCTCCCGTTGTTTCCGGTCCTGTTTCTAGGTCGCCTTTGGCTTCCTTGGCAACGCGTGCCTGTATTGTATTGAATCTATTGTTATTCTCGAATCGATCGTCAGGAGGTATTGTATACCTTGTGAACGTTACTAGAAATATTAGCAAAACAGTATGATACGTGTTCGTTTTCCTGGCGAGTTTGATGAAATTTCTCTAGTGGATTGAAGTGATCGAATCCGAAGGCATTATTTCGGCAATAGTCCAATCGGCGACATAGGACTGACGGTATACAATTTATAATTTCAAGTATTTATCTTAATATAGGCCTAAGTGATGTTTATAGCAAACACATAAATCATGTCAGTATTGACTGACTAAGCTGGTGCGTAGAAGGGAGAGAATAACAACCTCATGAATATAAAATAAAGACCCTATAGACGAGACACAGCTATTTGTTAAAGTTAGACCACCTTGTTCAGAAGGGAAACGATCATTCTGAGAAAACAGATTTGCTCACATAGGGGAAGACTTTGTCAAAAGACAGGTATGTGTTTTCAGTAAGAAAGTCCTAGATTGTTTAACTTTGATGCAGCATATTGGGTCAGCATATGGTCTTTTGACGTACTTTATTATTTAGTTAAAGCAAGCACACAGGTCTGCATTGTATAGAAAAGCCAATTGCTTACATGATCAGATAAAACAATAAACACCCACATTCTACAATACTGTTAGGCCTACTTAAGAAAATAGGTAATTTGTTCCATGAGTTACTAGCAGAAACAAGGTGATCAGAGAGGCGTGTATACAAATACTTTAGACAAGTCTGGTCATGATAGGACTATTTGTCAACACTTTCAGCGTCACTTGAGCCAAGGTAAAGAGAAGCTGTTCAAAATTTCAGATGTCTTGCGCTCTCGACGCCTCTTATGCAAGACCTGTCTTGTTAAAGAGCGATAAATTTTCATTTGTATTGTATGTCAACCTTACAAACACTGCATTTGTCAGTACCTTAAGCACAGAGGTAACAGACATGCAGCTGAACAATGTACAATTGTTCAAAGTGTATGAAATAGTAATTCATTAAAAGTAAAAGTGCTTCCATTCTTTTAGTACTTTCTTACAAGTAAAAGTACATGAACTCTTTTTTTCATGTGTTGGATAATATTTTTGATGTACTATTTAGTTGAAGAAAGCACACGGGGCTGTATTGTATACAGCAGTTAATTGCTTACATGATCAGATAAGCAATAAACACTGACATTTTACACTTACTGTTTACTGGTAAGCCTACTTAACCCTTTAACGCCGAGCGTGTACTAAAATGTATGGGAAACCATAAGCAGTTCGGCGTTAAAGGGTTAAGAAAATAGATAATTTGTTCCAGGTGTTATTTGATTAAATAGGTTAAGCAAAATTTTAACTGTTTGCCTAGTTTAATAGACAGCCTTGATTTAGGTCCTTAATTAAGATGAAATCATTAACCAGTCATAATAGTAATAAGATTCATTAGACTGGACATTGCACAACCATTTTGTGTTGTTAGGGTTCTTACTTCATCTATCTTTCAATATCAATGAAATGTTGCCTTTCTAAAAGTCATCTCTGATGTTTTGTTTGCCATAAAATTGACTGTCTTATTTTCCTCTTGAAATTTCTATGAAAGACCTGTGTCACTCTATCTGCAGCCCAAATGCCCCCCAAATGCCAGCAGTCACCTTCGTGAGTTTTTCCAATTAAGCACAGTATCAATTAATGATTATATATATATTCGTTTAATTGAGAAAACAATCTGACAAAAACGCAGAAATGCTAACATGAGTGATAAAGAATAATTAAAGTTCATTAGAATATTTTAGAATAAACTAGTAAATATTTTTATATAATGATCTGGGAATAAATTGAGAGTTGTCCTTGGGTGGGAGAGTATGGTTGTGTGCTCTTCGGTCTTAATTGGTGAGAGGAGAGGGGTCGGAGTATGATTACATGGAAACAGGTAAATGATAAAACATTGACACTACAGGTACATGTAGCTATATGTTCTTTTCTATAGACTCGTTTGCCTAAGGAGAAGAAGCCGCCGACAGTAATTGTGGAAAATGGGTTGCATACTTAATAAGAACCAAGTGCACGTGGTCGGAGATCCAAGTTCGAAGACTGGCTCGGAGTCCCAAGATCGTGGTGGATCAGCTACTTCGAAGGCATCAAAGCACAGTGGAGACTCGGGGTTTGATGATGATGAAGCACAACTGATCTCAGAACAGATGCTCATACAGAGGGACATACTAAGTATGCCATTATGTCAGTAATTTGGTCAGGTAGTCATTTGATCAGGCAGTCATTTGGTCAGGCTGTCATTTGGTCAGGCAGTCATTTGGTCAGATAGTCATTTGGTCAGGCAGTCATTTGGTCAGGCAGTCATTTGGTCAGGCACAGTCATTTGGTCAGATAGTCATTTGGTCAGGTAGTCATTTGGTCAGGCAGTCATTTGGTCAGGCAGTCATTTGGTCAGGCAGACATTTGGTCAGGTAGTCATTTGGTCAGGCAGTCATTTGGTCAGGCAGTCATTTGGCCAGGCAGTCATTTGGTCAGGCAGTCATTTGGGCAGGCAGTCATTTGGGCAGTCAGTCATTTGGTCAGGCAGTCATTTGGGCAGGCAGTCAGCCTTTCAGTCTGATGGTCTTTCTGTCTCAATTACTCAATCTTTCAGTTCTGTGGTTGGCCAGTCTTACAGATCTCAGCCTAGATTGCCTTAAGTATTGCTTTCGGTTTTGAATGAAAAATCAGTTAAGACTTTGGGCTTCAGAGAGAATTTTAAAGCTGAGAAGATGAGGAAAAATTATGAAGCCTGACTGTTGTTTATTTAATCCTGAAATGTATACTTTCTGAAACAACGCACAAGACTTGACAAAATGCTGGTGTGGCAATAAGGAGAAGGAGGAGGAGGAGGAGGAGGAGGACAGTTAATATTTTGAAGGCCAGAGGAACTGGAGGACGTGATTCAGGTTTGGGTTCTCTGATGTATTGTAATGTCATTGTATAAAAGTGGAGGAGGTTTTAAGTCTAAAACAGGTTGAATTCTATAAAGGTATCAGCTACTCATGTGGTAGCCAGGTTGAGTAATATGACAAGAAATTAAATTTTGTTGATATTCTTTCTGGTAAAAATTTTAAAATTTTTCTGAAACATTTTAATTAGTTTTATGTCAAAAATAGCATGAAATGCATATCTCCTGAATGTGTTTTTCACGATTCCTCTCGCTAGGAGCGCTAGTAATAATGCTGTTGCGAAGCCTTGTTTATGTATTAGCCTTGCTTTCGGAAGTATTATTATTTCTATGTTGAAAGTGTGACGTACTTTAGCGGGGGGGGTCCGAGTTTTGTGACAGTTTGTGACAGGGGAGGGGGTAAAATGGTAAAAAATAGCATGACGTACTTTATGGACGGCCCCAAAGGTATCAGCTACTCATGTGGTAACCAGGTTGAGTAATATGACAACTTGACAAGTAATTAAATTGTGTTGAAAAACGACAAGAAAGTTATGGAATACAGATACATTTATCAATTGCAGTCCATGCTGAAAGGTGTGGATAATTTGATTTAGAATATGAATGCGTAATTAAATAATCTCATACAGAGAACTGTTTAGCTTGTTATAATACATAAGGAATCAGTAATCCGGACATTCCCCCCCGGATATCTCCCCCGAAGTTGGACTGACGACAGAAATTATTTTCTTTAAATAGAAGCTGGAGAAATGAAACGAATTCTATGCTTAAATAGAAGTTGGATTGATTAAAAAAATTCTATGCCTAAATAAAAGCTGGATTTATGAAAGAAATTCTTTACTTAAATAGAAATTGGATTTATGAAAAAGTATCTTTGCTTAAATGGCAGTTGGAATGATGAAAGAAGGTCTTTCCTTCAATAGAAGTTGGATTAATAACAGTTATTATGGACAATGGTAGAGATATCTACTTACTGTTTGGGGAAAATGTCCGAGGGAAATGTCCGGGGAGGGGGGAATGTCCATATACCAGTAAACTACATCTCATGGTGGATTTGTCTGTGTTATAGATCTCTTATAATGTCTTGTTAGGAGGCCAGTGTTGTCAGAAACTCAAAGAGCATTCACCAGACCTCTGTTTAGTTTGATTCCTGCCATGGCATTGTTTAGGCCAAAGTGCCACTGATCCTACAGATGAACCACACAAAAGGCTCCAACTGATATTCTTTCTGGTAAAAGTCAGGCAGACCAGAGTCAGGGAAACACTTTGCATGAGGAAATTAATCTGGATAATGTATAGATATTGGTCAGTAGTAATCATATGGCCAACACAGACATGGCTGAGCAAACATGAATGAACCAGAAGATGCCAGCGACTACAAGCTGTGCCCCCAAAGATGGTGAGATAGTCCATGTCTGCTCTTGTTACCTCAAAACAACGTACCCACATTTGATAAGTTGCTTAAATCTCTATTCTTTAGCCGTGGCTGAGCTGGGAGCGCCCCTGAGTAGGTTTCTTGAAGGGGCACCAGTGCTTTTTTCTAGCAAAAAAGGTTCCGGAACTCAACAAATTCAGAACAATTATAGGGGCATATTTTTTTGCTAATATTTCTATTTCATATATATCAATATCAATAAACACTGAAAGAACGGAAATTAAATGAAAGTATCTAAATAATTTTAAAACATTTGATTAAAAATTTAAATTAACTAAATTATTTTTTAATTGCTGAAAAAAGGTTCCGGAATGCCGCTCAGGACCGCTCCGGCTGAAAAAAAGCACTGAGGGGCACTATATAAATTCTCACAATGAATGAATGCATGTTGTGACATATGTGACGTGGTGAATATATGTTTCGTCCTTGTGTGTGCAATGGCTGATGATTGATTGTTTTAGGTCGACCCGCCTTTGGTGGTCGAAAGGATATTGAGCGACAGGAGGAGAAACGAATCCTAGCCACACTGCACGAAGAGGGACTCATCCAGCGTCCGATTGTTCGCAAAGCCTTTGGAGTCAGTTTTGAGGTGATGGCCGGAGACTCGGAGATTCCAGGCGTCCTCAAGAAGCCGCCACCTCGATTGGCTAAACTGGAAAGGCGAAGGAAAAAGAAGAGGGTCCTGACTGAGGAACAGATCAAAGAGAAACTCAGAAAGGCTGAAGAAAGAAGAAAGGTAGGACTTCTGTACTGGACTGGATTTATGAAAGTTGGGGGGGTCAAAATTTAAGATGTGCTCGATAGTTAGTTAGTGAGTGGGACTGTCAACTGAAAGGTCGGGGTTCAAATCCCAGCCAGGGCAGAAAATTTGGTTCAAGATTTCTGTTCCACCAGCACCCCTTAGCCAACTCAGCTATAATGAGTACACTGACCATACAATGTCGGTGGGAAGATGAGATGGTGAGGGAGAGGATTGGCCACCTGCCCTCATATGCTGAGGCTAAGAAAATGAAGTCACTAACACTTCATAGCCATGGCTGCCTCAGCGCTAGCTTAAGAGACTGCTCTTCTTCTTCTCCTTCAAAATTTAGGAGGTGAAATCAAGAAAGGTTTGATGTAACTTTGTGGCTGCTGTAAAAGCAGTACAAAGAGCCCAAAGCTTCCAGATAGAGATTCTGGGAGCACTGTATCATAAGTCTAATTCCTAGGACTTTAGACTTGAAAACATAACTTCTGAATATGTGTTTTAATAATTGACTTCAGTACTTCAGTAGTAAATTACTGGGGTTGCTGGGGATTCGTGCATGCGATGCTTACTGGAATGGACTTAACAAATTTGGGTGGTTGACTTTTGGATTGATGGTTGGATTGTTAAGATGATGAATGGCTTGGTTAACAGACACAATGAATATTAATATTATAAGAAGATTTATAGAGTGCAGGTTAATATAACTAAATACACCCCATATGCACTCACTCAGATGACAGCAACAGGTAAGTCTTTAATTTCTTCATGAAGCTTTCGATAGAAAGTTCCCGAACATGGGGCTCGACAGGCAGCGTATTCCAAACCATTGGGCAAGATGCACCGAATGTTCTACGCTGTGCAGTAGCCATTCCAGACCCCCACTAGGTCGTAGCTCTTTCCCAAACACAATAGGGGCCAACCAGGACCAAACAATGCTGGCACACAGTCTTTGGCTCAGTACGATGGCACCATTCTGTGGCAACACTTGTAAACAAGTGTTGCCACCTTGAAGGCAGTCCTGTTATGAATGGGCAGCCAGTGGAGTTTTCACACTACATAGGTGATTTGATGAAACTTCCGAACCCATCTAATAAATGTATTGATGCATGCATTTGCTTGTCCTGACAGGAGCAAGAGCAACTTCGATTGGCTAAGATCCAGTCACTGCACAAGACGGACCTGCATAATGCAACAGAGACCTTCGTCCAGACACAGAGGGACCTTGAAGAAGTTGAAGAGACCTCCAAAACGAAGGAAGAGGTTGCGGCAGAGAACCGTGAACGGAAGCTCAAGGAGAAGCTGGAACGCCTCCGTCTTAGGAAGGAACATGCTGCTGAAGTACGTCGAAGGAAGGCAGAGGCTGCCAGGGCTGCTGCTGCTGCGGGAAATACCATGACAACAGAAGAGGAATCTCTGAAGCAGATGAGCAGCCATACCAGAGAGGAGGCGCAGAAGGAAGGCTTCAGGGCGGCTGTTTCTTCATCTGCCAATACGGGAGGCTGGGGAGAAGCTGAGTGATTGGGAAATGAAACACTGACGAAAACATAATGGAATCCATTGTGTGGATGTAAAGATCATCCTTGTCATTGTCATCATCATCATTTTCATAATGTCTTTATCGTACAGGTGGTGGTTTATGAGAACTGTACCATTCCAAGCCTAATGACATTATATCATTCGATTGCTTTGAAATATTCATTTCTTATCGCATGCGTTTCAGCCATTGAATTCCTTTCATATATGTATATTATGTACAGAATTCTGTATGATGTAGAGAGATGAGAATTCTATGTATGCACACTTTGTAGATTTCATAGGCTGTCTGTGCTCTTCTGCGCAAGAAATTATGATTTCGATTTATTTAATTAATTGCTCTGTAGGATCTTTTTGAACTGCTTGCACTTGAAATCAGTGTATGTATTGGCCAGTACTATGTCTCTTGTCAGCCTGTGCCCTATCATAGCTACCAGTATAGCCTGCTTGCATGTCTTAACATTGCATATGCAAGTCACAGTTGTTTAAGGGAATTGCATTAAATAATTTTTAGACGTTATTTATATACTGAATATACTAAATGTACATACTATGCTGATCATATTTTAATATGCATATATAGAATTACCTAAATGCCTGATTTTTGCACTACAAGCATTGTGTTGAACATTTCCTGTAACATCTCAGTTGTGGTAAGGCCCAAGGGTTGATAGGTCTGAAGCTCTCTATTCATGGGCATAGCCAGGAAAAAATGTCTGGGGGCTTTAAGATTTCGGGGTTTCCATTGAAGATTGTCGCAAAAGTTAAGGTTTTTCTGTATTTCGCATGTAAAAGCCTATAAAAAAATTTCAGGAAACTTATTTCGGGGTTTGAACCCGAAACCCCCCTAAATACGCCCATGGCCCTATTCCTTTATAGACTTTGTGGATGTGCACAGGCCAGATTGTCTTGATCTGTGAAAACGTAATGGAGGAGGCATTGGCATTCTGTGGTCTGCTGTAGGAGGCAAAACTGACCTTTACAAGTTGCCAGAAGAGGCATATAGAACGCAGCTGTTCCCAGATGAATTCAAAGACATATATTATATGATTGTTTTGTTGCTTTCAATAATCTGCAGATAGACATTTAAAGCTGTGAACTGTGCAAAAACAAGTCAGACTGCTGTCTCATAAGTCATAAGAACACCAATGAACTGGTTACGTAAACCAGACAATGTGGATTAGCTAAACACTACCAGCTGAATAGATCATGTACATCTTGTGTTTACTGTTAAGACATAGATACTGAAAGCTTATCATTTAACACTTTAACGACAAGAGTGTACTAAAAGCAAAGTTCTGGGAAACCAAAGCAGCTTGCCGTTAAAGTGTTAAAACCAGACAATTTGTATCTAAACAAAAACATTCTGGGTACAACAGTGTCAATCAAATACTTTCACAGATGTCAATGTTGAAAGTATGTTTTCTAGTATGTGGACCGCACAGAAACACATAAATTACACAGGCCAATATGTCAAAGGTGCCATCATTTGTAGGGGAAGTGTGAAACTTCCTCCAATTGGTTCACTACCTTCTACTGAAAGAGCATTTTACCCTATACACTTCAGTTCTGCCCACAGGTCTTTCTGCTCGGGGCTGCCGATCTCAAGCTGCGTCCTGACTCCATCATTCCAGCAGTCTCATTGTATTTCTGACCTGTAAAGGAAATCATGAACAACTGTTTCATACGACTAAGAAAGTTAAGTTTAGCGATTGGTGAAATGATATGATCATTGATATGATTGATATGATCACATCACCAGATACATGGAGGCCAAGCTTCCTGTCTGACAGCGCAAGTATAGAGTTGTCTCTCTGGTGATAGTCTGGTCTGGTGATGCCAACTTGGCCTTGCACCAGCCTAACTAATAGACTTCTGTCAGCCGGTATTGGGGGGAGTAGTAATCAATATACAATTACTGGGCCACCGGTTTCTGGCTCATGCATTACTGGGCCACTGGTTCCTGGGTCAGGCATTACTGGCTCACCCGTTCCTGGCTCAATGACGTCGTCGAAAGTTCAAAGGTCAAACGACCACGGCCTCCGCTAAAAACAGACACCCATTAAATTTGGCCAAGGGTTGCCCGCGTGGGGCGTGCGTGTACCTACCCCTCCCCATTCCAAGGAGGCCATTTGAGGGGGCGTGCGTAGGGCGTGCGTGTGCGTACCCCTACCAATTCTTCTTTCGCTCTACATGCCACAGCAAAGCTCATTGAATATTCATTAACCACAAAGTGGGCAGCATTTTACACTACAACTGCACATTCTTTGGCCCATACCACCATTTCTCTTTCACACACAGCCCATTTTAGGTTCAAACCTACAACTACAAGCCCTCCCAAGCAACGCTCTTAGAAACTTCATAAAGCTCATTTTGCAATATTTCTCAATACCAGCATGCACTCTCTAAGTCTTCATGCACATTTTTCTCTCTTACAGGACATTCATCATAGCGTGTACACATTGGCATCATTGCATTTGGCGTTTCTACACGTAACCAATGAGCGAGCAAGCACATGCAGCTCACACAAATTGCTGTATTTTACACTACAGCTGCCCATTCTTTTGCACCATACCACCATTTCACCTAGGCAAGCGGCCAATTTTTACTCACTAGCCTTCATTGCAGGCCACTGCAACTAGGCTTTGCACAAGCAGTGTTTTACAAGGCTGACTAAGTCCATTTTATTAATCCTTAAATACAAATTGAGTTCTTTTACACAATAGGCTTAGGCAAGCTGCTATAGCAAGTGTATTTGCGCTTTTACACCTAGACGCCTCGCGTTGGGCCTGCATTTGTTACCTTGTTTTACAAGTGTGACCAAAGCCCATTGAATATTCATTTGCCTTATGCCGTTTTACACTTGCACATAGCTCTTGGCATTCAACTGCTCACACATTCATCGCTTAAACAGAATTTAGCATCTGTCTTTACACTAAAAATATCACTATAGACGGAGAAGCTTATTTGGGTAATGTGCTTTTACAGTTAGGCCTCAAACTATACTACCTAAACTTATCATGAGACTTAAATTAAAAGTTAGCAACTTGGGTTTTCTCTACTCAAGCAGCTGACTCGACTTACAATTTTGAAAGACAGAGCAATGGCACCCAACCAGTGTATGTTAAGCAGCTGAGTCGACTTACAATTTTGAAAGACAGAGCAATGGCATCCAACCAGCGTATGTTTTAGCAATAGCATCGAACCGGTGTATGGTTTAGCAATTTTGCCCATGCCATGTTTTTGAATTTGGGCTACAGCATTTTATGCTTAGGTGGCAAGCCCGTCTTTGAGTTTCACATGTTTTACAAGGCTAACCGACACTCTCTAGCTCTAGCTCTTTACCTCCCTCACTCGCAACCGCGCTGTGCCTCTGCCAAAGCGCATCGCTCCTTATCTGCATGTCTCTCTCTCTCTCTCTCTCTCTCTCTCTCTCTCTCTCTCTCTCTCTCGCTCTCTCTCTCTCGCTCTCTCTCTCTCTCTCTCTCGCTCTCTTAAGTCCTCAAATTCTCTAGAAAAATTATAAACAAGAATTTAAGTTGTAAAAGTTTGTAGGCCGCACAAAAAGAGAAGTCAACTACTAAATATTCAATGCTAAATGGGAGAGCTGTAATGGCATGCGTGCGCAAACACGTACAGCATGCCTTGGCTTCCACTCTAGGTGTAAAAGGAGGCCGGCCAACTGCTGTAATGGGATGCGAGTGCAAACGCAGCATGCCTTGGCTTCCACACTAGGTGAATGAGTGTCGGTTAGCCTTGTAAAACATGTGAAACTCAATGACGGGCTTGCCACCTAAGCATAAAATGCTGTAGCCCAAATTCAAAAACATGGCATGGGCAAAATTGCTAAACCATACACCGGTTCGATGCTATTGCTAAAACATACGCTGGTTGGATGCCATTGCTCTGTCTTTCAAAATTGTAAGTCGACTCAGCTGCTTAACATACACTGGTTGGGTGCCATTGCTCTGTCTTTCAAAATTGTAAGTCGAGTCAGCTGCTTGAGTAGAGAAAACCCAAGTTGCTAACTTTTAATTTAAGTCTCATGATAAGTTTAGGTAGTATAGTTTGAGGCCTAACTGTAAAAGCACATTACCCAAATAAGCTTCTCCGTCTATAGTGATATTTTTAGTGTAAAGACAGATGCTAAATTCTGTTTAAGCGATGAATGTGTGAGCAGTTGAATGCCAAGAGCTATGTGCAAGTGTAAAACGGCATAAGGCAAATGAATATTCAATGGGCTTTGGTCACACTTGTAAAACAAGGTAACAAATGCAGGCCCAACGCGAGGCGTCTAGGTGTAAAAGCGCAAATACACTTGCTATAGCAGCTTGCCTAAGCCTATTGTGTAAAAGAACTCAATTTGTATTTAAGGATTAATAAAATGGACTTAGTCAGCCTTGTAAAACACTGCTTGTGCAAAGCCTAGTTGCAGTGGCCTGCAATGAAGGCTAGCGAGTAAAAATTGGCCGCTTGCCTAGGTGAAATGGTGGTATGGTGCAAAAGAATGGGCAGCTGTAGTGTAAAATACAGCAATTTGTGTGAGCTGCATGTGCTTGCTCGCTCATTGGTTACGTGTAGAAACGCCAAATGCAATGATGCCAATGTGTACACGCTATGATGAATGTCCTGTAAGAGAGAAAAATGTGCATGAAGACTTAGAGAGTGCATGCTGGTATTGAGAAATATTGCAAAATGAGCTTTATGAAGTTTCTAAGAGCGTTGCTTGGGAGGGCTTGTAGTTGTAGGTTTGAACCTAAAATGGGCTGTGTGTGAAAGAGAAATGGTGGTATGGGCCAAAGAATGTGCAGTTGTAGTGTAAAATGCTGCCCACTTTGTGGTTAATGAATATTCAATGAGCTTTGCTGTGGCATGTAGAGCGAAAGAAGAATTGGTAGGGGTACGCACACGCACGCCCTACGCACGCCCCCTCAAATGGCCTCCTTGGAATGGGGAGGGGTAGGTACACGCACGCACGCCCCACGCGGGCAACCCTTGGCCAAATTTAATGGGTGTCTGTTTTTAGCGGAGGCCGTGGTCGTTTGACCTTTGAACTTTCGACGACGTCATTGAGCCAGGAACGGGTGAGCCAGTAATGCCTGACCCAGGAACCAGTGGCCCAGTAATGCATGAGCCAGGAACCGGTGGCCCAGTAATTGTATATTGATTACTACTGGGGGGGCTTGGGGTAGCCACGCCCTTTGCTCTGCTGAAAGGTGGTTCTGGTGGTCCCGTTTGCCTGCACAGCAGCTATGCAGAACCGCACATTCTCTGTCGTAGGCTCTAGGGTTTGGAATGGCCTCGTTCAGGAGCTACCTCTATTCCCTAGATCATGTAGCCTACTGATACATTTTATGGCCACTTGAAAACTTACCCTTTTGCCGGGAGCGCTTCCGAGTAGTTACCTTGAAGGGGCGCTATATAAAGTTTTGAATAAATGAATAAAAAAGGATTGTATGTTGTAATTAACAGAACATTTGTTGATTATGAACATTCCAGTCAGCCTCTGCATGCAGTTTTGTGGCTACGGCCAAACAGTCGTTTTCATGTAATATTCTCGTAATCCTGTCTTATGTGTTTTTTAAGTATAATAAGTGGTTAAATACAATTTATGAAGGAGCAATGTTAAGAGGAAGAAGCTTTTCAGTTAAACAGATTGCAGGAAGTCTTATTCCGCACAATTGATGGCCTAGTCGGTAGTGCACTGGACCTCTGCACGACTTGTAGGCCTAATCCTGGTAATCCAACAATTAAAGGTTCAAGGCTGCTGACCTCTGACCCCACTCCATGTAACAACCATGAATAGCCTACTGTTCGCGTACAACTATCTCATGTAAATGTAATTAGATTTGTGTGGCGCCTCTTCAAGAGACACTCGTTAGATGCCCCCCTCTCAAAAAAAACCTTTTAAACTGGAAACCAAAAAAAAACAAGGAAAAAGGGGAACAAAATTTTTTTTGGAT
>JACEVL010001523.1:0-26731 GCA_020284085.1 Aporrectodea caliginosa
CAAAACGAGGTTTTGCATATTATAGGCTATGTATTCATGAACAAGACTAGTAACAACCTTAAGAATAACTAGTGGTCAAGCATCCCTTCATACTGCCTTCTTTGGGAACCTAGGTTGAAAACTATTGCATTATAACTTGACTCCAAATGCTTTGCTTCTTAAATTTCGAACCGCAGAAAGGGTTCGACTTGATGACTGGTTTCCATCATTTAATAACTTGTCAAGACTAACGGCATTACTCACGCTAGCCTTTGCTATTGCGAACATAATCCGCGCTTCAGATTCAGATATACTACAGCTAATTAAGTGATCTAAATGAATAAATACACTGGATACTATTGGCAAAAAGTTTCCTGAACATTGCTTAAATTGTTACCTCGAACTCTACACAAATAGCCTACTAGATCGATAGCTCACAGAGTAGCGATTCTGTAAAAATAAAAAAGGAATTGCTTTTCATTGTTGAAACGTGTACTTACTGGAATGTGTCATATTTTTGCAGTGAATGATATGATTTTTCATCCAGAAGTTCGAGCATTTTGTGCATCACCGGAATATATTTCAATTCATAAGCCAGGATGTACCAACAATGAAACGCAATCTCGTTCCGGGACACGTATCATGCGCCTTTGCCTGAAGTACTGCGACACCACTATGTGTAATAATCCATTTAGTACTCATATTTGGCAGAATGAACAAGATTGAATTAAAAACTTTGACATTTAAATAAATAATTAAATAAATTAATACTAGCAGCTGATAAGGAATTACTGTTAGCGTATTTGATTTTATGACGTACTTTAAAAATCTTTTCATTGACACCCATGGGCGTCGAGAGCCACGGCGGGCCCCGGGGCAGACACTTCTCAGAGTCCATCAGGGCCCCTTGTTTTTTCAATTTTATCTGTAAGTCCGAGTCTGATGTAAGGATGGAAAAAAGCCTATCAAACTATATTTAAGGAATAATATTAATAATAGTAAAAGTAGATGTAGAAATCAATTTCTGGTTTAAAAGGTCCATATCAGCCTCGCCAGATCTATCTGAGTCATCTTCTCCGGCGATTTCATTAACAGGCATGAAAATGCTTCCATACCCATTTTCAGGCTTCACGTCAACTTGACCTGTGACAGTTGTCGCATTATAATGTCCAATTTCAGGCGGTACGGATATGTCACTTGCAATGTCTGCATAGACTCTGTGCCGTGATCATCAACTCCACTACTACCGGGTACTGCTACTACTAGCGACGATATTGTCAGCTTGATTTCCTGCATCATTCGCTTTTGATGAAATTGAAAATCAAACATTTGGAAGGAGTGTCTATCTAGCTAATCTTTCTTTCCTTTTTTGAGCTCCAGATTTCTTATGGTAATTCATCGTCTAATTTGTCATCATCTTAAAGAAATATAGCCTAATATAAAATATTGGTATTTTGGTAGTATGATAACTGTAGCCTATATCCAGTTTTAAGTTCAAGTATTATTTATTTGGATAATAACTCAAATTTCAATTCGTAAATTTACATCCAGTAAAAGATTTTATGGCTGCCAGAAAATCAATAATCTATTCTAGGCCGACTGCTGATGAATCCCAAATATAATACTGATAGTGTTTTTTAAATTAAAGTTCTTCAACTAGGCCTATAATATGACCACAACTGCTACAGTTGTGACTTAAATAACTGAAACTGATTTTACCATAAATATGCGTAATGCGAAGTGCTAGGCCACGCATATATGATTCTATAGGCTAACATATTCGTTTATTGGTATGAAACAGGTAAACACACCGCTATCTGATACATGTGGTAATAGGAAAGTTTAGAATGAGTGTAGCGTTTTAAGTCATACAATGTCAGATTATATCACCAAGAGAGCTTCTATATGTATAGACCGAGTAACATGAACACTGCAGCGTGTGTAGTGTGTACACTGCTGTACAGGCTTGTAGAGACACATTGAAAGAGATACCCCTAGACTGCGAGAGACAGACAGACAGATATACATTTATAGAGATAGAGAGACAGACAGACCGACAGAGACAGACAGACAGAGACACAGAGACTGTGAGAGACATACAAGGCAGATATTATTTCCCGCATTCCATAGCCCTGATGGAGATGAGTGATAGGTAGAGCGGAGGTATACAGGGAATCATCCCTTGCCCTAAATTGTTGTGCATCAGAAAGAAACGATCTTTGTGAATAACTGTGTTCGTTTCTACTGTGGGTCAAATACGATGACAAATCGGGTGACCTAAACCAGGGAACTCCGGATATTATTAAGAAGTCCTTGCCTAAACAGACACCACACATACATGTATACGCCTGTGGCCCTGTGTATCATGTATAATGATTCACGAAGCATCCGTCATTATACAGACTGCAGTGGGCCAAAACTTGCAGCTTTCTTCAGATTGAAAAAAGTTTTAGACATTTCCGGGCCCCTGCCAGGGCCCCCTGCCATAGAACCGGGCCCCGGGGCAGCAATTTTATGACGTACTTTAAAAATCTTTTCATTGACACCGACTAATCGAAATTCGAAAAAATCTGTGAAACTGATGTTATTGCTTGAAGGAAACTTATGAGCGTAGAATTGGACAAATGATGTCTGAACATTATAGGCCGTAAGGTTGATCCGCCGAATGATAAAGTGTGCTAATTCGAAAAGTGGGAGGATTAGATGCCTCTGAGTAGTCGAAAGACAGATATTTGTAATATTTAAACAATTAATATGGGTAACTACTATAAGCTTAATTGCCTTTTAGAAACCGGTTTTAAAGAGACACAAAACTCCATCTAGAACACCAATATGGACGTTTTGCCAAGATCTATTAGAGAATGTAAAATATGTAGAACGGAACAAATTGTAACTGTGGTTTATATTGATGTTATTATTATTATTATTATTATTATTATTATTATTATTATTATTATTATTATTATTATTATTATTATTATTATTATTATTATTATTATTATTATTATTATTATTATTATTATTATTATTATTACTACTACTGTATTATTATTATTATTATTATTATTATTATTATTATTATTATTATTATTATTATTATTATTATTATTATTATTATTATTATTATTATTATTATTATTATCATTAACACTCGTAATCTCAAGATGTACCAATAGGGTGGTCTAAAAAATCATTTGCATTTCCAGTGACAATAAAAGCTATGCGGTCCATACTTTCCTTTGATCCATCAATGTCGGGCAACATTTTTGCCGTCCCAGTGCAGCAATAACGGTCCTCCAGTGAACACACTTTTTCTTCCATTGTAAATATGACAAAAAGACACATTAGCACACAAGTAAAAAATTAATGGTCTGTCGGAAAGTACTTGGCGTTGGATACCACAATTGTTCATACTTGTGCCGCCTCGTTTATAACTCACCCAGTCGGTTTGGTCGAGCCTGAATCAGTCAATCAATCAAAGAATCTTGATACAGCGCTCCTTCAAGATATCTACTCAGAGGCGCTCCCTCCCCAACCACGGCTGAAAAGAGTAGTTGGGCCGGGAGTGTAGGCGCTCAACCGTAAAACGCATACATTTGAAGGGCTCCCCGCTTCGTACAGCTTTCAACCAGTGGCCATTGTGACCATGGGCCCGCGTAACCCTTTAGCCTCAAACTTTAATAACAAATTTGCATTGGTTTCCTGTTCAGCAAAGAAGTCGTTTAAAACTGGGGCTCACACTTTATAAAACTGTCACAATTTTTGAAATCAGTTCCTATTCTCTATACTTATCGTTATTCAATGAGGTCATCGGATTTCCTTTGTCTGGTCATACCAAAATCAAGTACTGTTCTTGGTGAACGATCGTTTTCGGTTGCTGGACCTACTTTTTTTTAACTCTCTGTCTGTGTCTGTGCGCTGTGTTCAATTGCTTGTGTCTTTCGTTCTCGGTTGAAAACTTACCCCTTTCAAATTGCTTATCCGCCCTAGGCTGCCTCTCTTTCTCTTACGAACTGATCTTCTGGATGTTGACCTGATTACGGTTTGGTTTTGGTGTGCCATCGGTTGATTCCTTGTGCATTAGACACCGGCGCAATAGAAGTTGCTAATTACAATTACAATTAGAGAAGAGACATGATGAATAGAGACAGTTTACAGATGAACTTGCAGCTTCTCTTCTACAAAGTCTATTTGAATCGGCAAGCAAAGTGAAGGAAATCCAGATGGCAACAGAATATATTGAAACATACGGTACCTATAATAGAGTTTAGGAACTTACAATAGGGCCTACTGTCAGAAGATAATGGCTACAGAATCAGCTAGCGATATATATGTCGCGCATTTTCTGACTTATCTGTTACAGCTGTTTAATTTATAAGCAATTTCACAAGCTTTCGCTTCTCTCGTGTAAATGTAACTGTAAATTTGACACCACCAGAATTTAACTTGCCATGCGCAGTGCGCACTATGTATAATAACCTCTTTCGACAATACCATCTTCGTACGTATCATTATTATCACGTGATAATAATAATTCTAGTTGTTCAATAATTCGTCGATTTTACGTCTTCTTCAGTTGCAAAAGAGGTTTCCGCTTACCCGAAATGTCGTGGACGTTTTGTAACTCCAATCTAAACAAATACTTTGGCTTTTTGTAGTTGATTGCGTTTTGACACTTAGATATAATAAACGAATATAATTATATACACACAATCACACATAGTTACTCACGATCGGGTAACACTCATAAACTGGTAAACAATTCAAACTTTGCCATGTTGTCGACTGCTCATCTCCGTCAACAGATCTGTATAAGTCGAAAAAGTCACGCACTCTCACATTCTAGCGGAAATGGATGGATGAATTTCAATGGCTACTATTTCGGCAATCTTTGATTAAAGCGAGCGTAAGTGCACGACTCTAGATGCTCCGCTTCTCAAATGCCGCGACAGGACGATTCTCAGGCATAGCGGAACTATAATACACGGAAATTATATGATGAATACATCACAGCGCTATATTTTAATTTTATTGACACTGTTGTCTCTTCATTGGAAAACCGTTGCACCCAGAAAGGCCTTCAGAAGTACGTTGAGTTGGAAAATCTGCTTATAGAGGTTATTATACTATATATAGCTCGCATAAAGTACTTCATATATCTCTCATCAAGTAATACCATACAATCCAGACATAGACACAGACAGATTTCTGTTCCAGGTCGCCATGGCAGGCTTCAGAAATGAGATTCATCAACGGTAGATGCATTGGCTGAAAAACTACGACATACTAAGCCCGCAGCTAGACAGATGTTTGACCAAGTTGATCAACTTGTCCGGCTGCTTTTGACAGTACCCTGTAGCAATGCAGAAGCAGATCGCAGCTTCTCAGCATTAAGGCCTCTCAACACGTATTTAAGAAGAAGTAGGAGTCAATAGCGTTTTAATCATTTAGTGGTCTTGCATGTCCTTCGTGACTCACTCGACAGTGTAGGCTTAACCCTCTAAGGCAGGCATGTCCAACCTACGGCCCGCGGGCCATAATCCGGCCCGCCGAGTGAGTTCATCCGGCCCGCCGAGCCTTTAAAAATATTGATTTTTTGTCTGTCTAAAATTGGGACTTGCATACTACATTGCTAATTGCCCCGGTATTGAAAATTTCCTATTATTCTTTGCTTCACAAGACACACGAAGTTTTAATGCTAGCTCTATGTGGCAATACTTAGCCTAATGTTGTTTTCTGCCTCAAATAACCATGGCGGAGTCAATAGGTGCAAGCAAAAAAAATTTATTACGGATGTAGAGTTTAAAGAAATTGTAGACCGAGGAATTTTTCGTTGTTGAGCAATCTGATAGTGTTTTTAGCTTAATCAGAATAGCAGTGAACAAGGTATATAGGCTTACTACTAAGAGGCTTTTCCAAATTTGTCCTATCCTGCACTTAGGTATATTGCACTCTTTAGCAGTAGGCCTACATAATTATTGTTGTGAACAGTTTTTGTCTACAATGGCAAAAATTTAAGAAACTCAAGATCAGTACTAACAGATGGACATTTAACTAGAATACTTAGAATAGGTACATCAACTGTTGAAACAGATATAGAGTACTTGTGCAAGAAAAAGCAATGTGAAGTATCCCATTATTACAAACAAATAAAAAATGTGACTCGTCATAATTATAGGCAAGTTCTTTGATTGTTTCTTTAGTATACGGCTATGCGTCGAATTTTTAAATCATTGATGACATTTTTTCTTCGGCCTCCGAGGTCTTAGAAAAATGTCAATGTGGCCCCTCGCCCGAAAAGGTTGGACAACCCTGCTCTAAGGGATATGGGACAATGGGACATATATGCTTTTCCGACTGAAGCCATCAAGAGAAAGGCGTCTCCTGAGGTGATACATGATCATTTGCCTCACATGTTGCCCGCCAGGAAGAGATGCAAACTTTGTCACAAAAGGGGCAAAGATGACCGGTCAAGATTTCAATGTACCACTTGTAGTATTGTTGCTCTATGTTTGCATAGTTACCGTAACTCCGAGTTCCACACTAACTACCGGTATCGAACTACATTGTATCTATCTGTCATAACTGCTAAATTAAATTCGTTGCTACATGCTACACGATCATATTCTGACATTTAACCAACATAGCCCAACAATTTGCAAGACTGCTACAAAAATATACATTTACTGCCTAACGGACAATGGGTCCAGGGTCATATCTGTTCCATAAAATAAAAGTGGCCATAATGTAAATGTGTACTGCTAAGCATAAAACAAACTACACTATGTTGACAAGGGAACCCTAGACAATGTATTTGTGTTAGTTCTGAACATTTTGCAGAAAAAAGCTTGTCCCTTAGAGGGTTAAACGTCTCGCAGATTGCACGTGAGTTTGTTGCTAAGTGCGAATCACGGAAAGTGATCTTTGACGCCATCAAGTGACTATGGAGTCAAGACGTTCCTGTAGTATTTTCATGATTTGTGTGAATGTTTAACTCTTTTCAAATGTAAAATTTCGTGACTGTTATTCTCATCTCAAGTTCTCAAGTTCTCCAACCGAGCAATATCCAACAATGCGCCGCGTCTCTGGAACGATCTACCTCCTGAATTCCGCACTTTTCGGTTAATCCACCATCATCGCCAATCATCCACCATCGTCTGCCTCAAAGGCTCCTCTATCCATCACCCCCAAGGCTTTCCACTCGAAACTAAAGTCTCTCCTTTTAAAGATCTCTTATCCTGACTCATCTGATCCTGTATACCTTCCAATCTCTCGACCTAAAAGGCACCCGCCTTAACATCTGCTGTGCCCTTTCTGATCCTCTGGAAAACCTAGTTCGGACCTCCCTCGGACTACTCTTTTTTTGACAGCCCCTCTGACTAGACGCAGCGCTCGTGAATAAGCTGGTGCCCTTCGCTTGGCTTTCGAGGTGGCCCTTTAGAAATTTTGAAGATTACGATTACGATTCTCAGCAATTACAAATCGCTGGTCCTGCACGCTGCTGATAAAATAATTGCTTAGACTAAATCCGCTAAACTCAAGTCCATAATTTCACTGTACAACCTTACTTCATCTCGCTTTTTCAAATTTCATTGTGTCTCGCAGTAGAAGCCGAGAAGAATATTTCAATTTTTAATGCTGCGACTGAGAGCGGTGTTAATGTAACACCTACATTGTACCAGCTCTGTTTCCAAACAGATGATATAGTCAATTTTTTTTCACGGATTGAGATTATTTAGGTAGGCTACTTTTTAAATTATCGCTGAAATGTTGAAGTAAACAAGAGCCCAAAATGTACTCCACTTGGCATCAATTGCTGAAAATTGCGTTACTTTCTGGTGCTCTGTCCCAGACTCCTTTCGAAGCTTACGACGGTCCCCATACCTCTATAGTAGTTAGGGGCTTCTTGCCTTAGGCAATCTCAGCTTCGCGCCTTCCACGCTCGAAATTCCCTACTCGGACCTTTTATAGTAGGTCCCCAACTTCTAGACCGTGGTTGCGCCCATTAACAGTAGCACACAAAATCGCATCAATCCAAGATGATCAACCATAACTGAGCAAGCCGAATTTCAGCGAGCTTGACTATAATGATTTAAATTCAAAAGAATTGTTATGGGAGTCTAGAATAGGCAAATAATAAAAATAAAAATTGAAACTTATTGTAGATGCTGGTTCAAAGTAGGCTGCGGCTAACTAGACTCATGCAATGAATAAATGATCTCACCATGAGTTCAACAAGAGATTGTCATTCGAGCATTGGAATATTCTCATGAGATTCTCGTGAGAGTATTCCAGTGCTTGAATGACAATCTCCTGTTGAACTGCTTGAGACTTCAGTGAATAATAGCCTATTTTAGTATTTATATATCAATATCTCAAAGAACTGCGTTCAATGGTCCTTGATCTATGATTAATGACTATGGGCCTACGTGTATAATCGTATATGGTGGCAATCGCTTATCCATAGTAACGTTGCGTTAGATCAAACTCCAAGGATCCTGGATAGTAGGACCCGTTACATGCATCTTGCGCTAAATGAATCTGTTAATATTAATGAGTTAAATGAATAAAGAACACAATACGTTGTGCTATATTTAGTGGCGCAGAGTGTCGCTGAAGTCGAAATTACATTCAGTCTAACAATATCCTACATTAAATATTCACATTTTCATTTAATAATACAGACTGTTTAGTTCGATCGATCTTAGAGCTGCGTTCAGGTAGACTTTAATTTATTTGTGAGAGTTCGGTATTTTTATCCGATCGAACTTTCTTTTCGCATGCATTCACTGCACGTACGTTTGATCGCCAACGACCTATTAGATCGTCACCAATAGTGAAATCGAAAGTGCTTTCGATTTTAGTGCCATCTAGCTTAGAAAATGGCTGCCAAAGAATCAGACAGTGGTGCTATTAAAAAGCAAGAGCTCGACGATATGACTACATGTTGTATATGCACCGAAGTCTACACCGATCCGAAAGCCCTGCCATGCATTCATACTTTCTGTATGAAATGCATCCAAGCGACTGGACTCAAAACCAACAAAGGACCTGGAGATAAAATGCCTTGCCCGATATGTAGACGACTTTTCAAGATTCCACCAGAAGGATTTTGTGGACTACCGAAAAATTTCTTCATTGAGAACCTGATACAAGTCACAAATGTTTCAGATCAGTCAGCAGTTCCAATTGCTGTGTGCGACGCATGTTTAGACGAAAACAAAGAAGAAGCTGGAAAAGAAATTCCAGCAGCTGAAGCATACTGTGTTGAATGCAACCAGAAGTTTTGCGAAGAATGCTGCAGACAACATAGAAAATTAAAATTGACAAAGCATCACAGATTAATACCAATGACTGAACATGAAAGTGGCCAAAATGTGATAACAAATCCAGTACCAAGTGTTTGTGAACTGCACGAACAAAATGTTCAGAATGTATATTGTGCTGATTGCAAAACAGTTGTATGCGCCATCTGCTTCATTGATGACCATTCTAATCACAAAGGTTCTCATGTTAACAAATTTGTGGATGGCTTCCGAAAACAGATCGATGGCAATGCTGAAGTAATAAACCAGTGCAGATCTCAAGCTGAGACGAAAAAGGCGAAGCTCCTTAAGTTAAAGGAAGATATGCAGGGAAGTGTTGGAACCTTAGAATGTGTCATATATAACAGAAATGATGAACTGAAACACCTTACTGATAAACATGCAACTTCCCTTCTACAAGGCCTATGTTCGTTAAGAGAAAGTAAACTGAAAGAAATGCAACTGACAACAGATGATATTGATGAATATCTATCGCTTTTAGAAACTTATAGTGGTTATCAGAGAGCCAGTCCTAGGCCTGGAACTCTCTTTAACGGAAAAGTGCGAAGGTCGAACGGATGGGTGCAGATACTCCGTTCGTAAAGAAAAATACGTATGAAATCCAATGCAAGCATTGGACTCCAACGGCCTCGGCCCATGGATCCGATGCAAGCGTTGGACACCTACGGGCCTTCGGCCCAATGGATCCTGATGATGATGATGATGAAGATGATTCCTCCAATGAAATGGCCACTCGGCTTTGGGTTGCATGGCCCGCTGTACCTATTTTTGAATTTAATTCCTTCACTCTTTGAATCACAACCCACCTTTCATCGCACCGCCATTGTTTTATATTCTTATCTGCCAGCTTCACAGTCTCAGCATAGTTCTGACATTCCACGTCCCTACTCTGATCTTCGCTTTAGAAGGATTTCGCAGTTCAAATGACGATCGAACAGGCCTTGACGGCTGAAGAAGCCTTGATTCCTCTCCTGTCGAATGCGACTCTTTCCAACAAAGGCTCGATTGATTCGTTTACGTTTTTATCTAAATATTTATAATCGTGACATCATCAGAAATACTAGAGATTTAGATCAATTCTTTCCCGTTGCAATTCTCCTGCTGCTTTTACTAGGGCAACGCCTCTATATATGTGCTGATGTCCTTCATAGCCTACTCTTCGTCTCTGGAACTCTCATAGACCGTCGTCCACAGCATACTCTGTTCCCATACTCGGTTCACAGTCTTCGTAGTTCTGACATTCCACGTCCATACTCTGATATTCACTATAGAAGAATCTACCTAATGTATGTGCCATTTAAATGTGTTGTACCTAAGGCTTATTATAGATCTAAATTATGTTGTGTTTCTCTTATTATGAAAAATGACCAACAATTATCAACCAATATAAAGTGAATTACTAGAATATTTTCGTATTTACACATACCTGTAAATGTTTTCACGTCTAGAGTACACCACCTTCCAGTGCAATCAATCTTCTGGATTTCAATACCTCCAGATGATGGTGGATAGGCGATGTAGCATTCCAAACTTTCGCCTGAAACAAATACTATGATTACATTTTCGACAGATTGTCAGTGCTTATTACAAGAGCAAATTGGTGGCATGTCTTAACTCCACAAAATAGAAGTATGGCATCTTATGAAACATTCAAACGCCTGTTAAAGTTAGATATGATAGCTTCAATGTGCAATTAGCCAATAACCATGTAAAGCTAAAATGTTAAAAAACTTATTTTGTTTCTCTTCTTAAAATCGCAGTTTATTGATCTATAGCCCCACTATTGGCCTAGTTTTCAATCTCTCTTTGTGCCATTTTGTAGACTAATTATTAACGTTTTATCTCGTTATCTGTCTTGTGACATGCTTGTGCTCTCTGTGACGGATGGGTGCTTCGTGACATCTGGAATTTGTCATCCATTTTATGCTATAAACTGACCAATGGTCATTTCGTGGTCTGTAATGGTTGGACTGACGGTGATAAGCATATAGAGTGTGAATTTCAACACTTATGTTCATTTACTATAACGAATATGGCAAATAAATGACTTACTCATTTACTTATTTTTCACAATTGAACACTCCAACCCGTCTTATGAAGAAGACAATCCTTTCATCTTAGGCCTAAGTTTTTCTCGTGCGTTTGTATGCCTTTTTGAACATTAATAGAACGGCAATGGCTGAGAAGTAACAATTGCTATAATGCTCTAAAAGATTTTGTTACAAATTTTAAACTAACTGTTAGATTTATTAGTTTATTTCAGCCCAAGTACATGATTGTAATAGCCGTCCATACAAGGATCGCACTACTTCGCACATAAACTTTCAAGTTAAGGAATTACTTAACAACTTACCTGTCTCCAAGAATGCGCTGATTGTAAGCAGACATATCAATGCGAGCATCTTCTCCATGTTGCTGTCTAGATTCAGCGAAAGCAGAACTCAATGTGTCGATCGACAGTTGATGCGCTTTATATTAAGCATCTTTAGCAGCTGCGTAGGAACAGTAATGGATGATATAGCTGTCGGTTGGAATGTTTGTCTTTGATGAATTTTTAAAGTAGAAATTAGAATCTTTTGAAATCGAATGTTGATAAGACTCTGAGCAAATTAAATGTTTTATGAGTTTTATTTGAATATTTTATCAAATGCGTGTTCTAACTTACTGCACTGAGTGCACTCGTACAACGTAGAGTAGCTTTTGATATTTAATGAATCGGTGTATTGTGCTCTAAATAATTATTAATGAAAACGTTTATAAAAGCATGAAGCAATCGATGATAATTATCACAGATATTCTTTCGATTGAAACCAATGTCGAGCAACGCAATACTGAGCTGCCTCACGGAAAATATAATTATGATGAAGTCGTCAAATGAACGAGGTTAGTATGTAGGTCTTTCACCAAGCAAAGGTACGTTTATTTTTGGCTGGGTTGTTTCATTTAGTTGAAAACTGTAAATGAGCGAGTACATTGTTGATAAGTAAGTGCAATTGCTAAGTAGGTATGCACGCGCGTAAATGATTAAGTTATTTATCAAGCGAAGAAGTTGGAGCTCTGTAAAAGCACGCCTTCCCTCGGCTATGCCACAGGAGAATATTTTACTCTATTTTTATTTATTTTATTTATTTTATTTATTTAAACATAACATACATACATTAAAACAATGTTCAGAAACATAACATACATATATTAAAACAATGTTCAGAAATGATAACTAGACAAGTTATTGTATAAACAGTGCAATGATAAGATACATCAGTTCATAAACGATAGAATAATAACTAATGAGGAGAAGAAGCACAAAGTGCTTATCGAGTCATCCCCATAGGTAGGAAAACTAGATGGGTAGGGTGGGTAAGAACCAAAAACAGAAAGGCTACATCAGGAAAAGGATCACTAGAAGTCAACAATATTAGTTACGAACTTACGAGTAAAGTAGGATAAGTTAGGAGTACTGGGAGACCAATAAGGATTTAAAAGTATATTTGAAGGATGAAAGAGAAAGGGCAGATCGTACAGAAGGATCAATAGAATTCCATAGTTTGGGACCCATGATACGAACCGAGGAAGAGCGAGCCCCAATTCTAGATAAAGCAGATCGATAATCGTGCTTCTTACGTGTATTATATCGGTGGAGGTCAGAATTAGTTGTGAAAAAATTTTTAAATATGGGAGGAAGAAGTCCCGTCTGATGCCTATACATAAGAGTAGCCAGTTGGTGTCGATAAATATCATATATGGAGAGTAAATTGAGAGACTTGAATAGTGGGGAACTATGGGCAAGGTAATGTACACCCGCAATGATTCTAATCAATCTCTTCTGGAGTAAAAAAATAGGATTAAGGCGATTTGGAGAGCAAACATTTATGGTATAATTACATAGACTGCTAGTTGCTACTGTCAATGAGAAGATGAGGAGGCTGGTTAGAGGACGGGTTGTGTTCCTAAATATTATAGGTCGCAGGCCGCAGCTGTGAATATATATATATAGGGAATGAGTAATGACCATAATTAATATCCACAGACTTTAAGCACATGCCAGTATTTTGCTTTGCTTTGAGCATTTTGAAAGTTATTACCTCATACGGAATCAGCAGGACGCTAAACCAAAACACAAGTGTCAGACATTTTTATAGTCACTACCTTGATATGTTTCTTTCACATAATATTATGTAAATATGATTCACAATATTGCAGCTAGCTCAGTAGTTCTTGGCACTCAGTGGTAGCCGAACCCCAAGGGAAATCCATGACCACTCACCGAACCCCTCAAGTTTGAACAATAATTTTGTAACTAATGGGAACAAAAGGAAATAAAAGATTGTACCAAAATGTGATACAATATTAATACATTCAATACATGAACTACTAACAGTTAACTAACCAATTAACACTACCAATTGCATCTTAATCATTAATATGCAATTGGTAGTGTTGGTAAAATAAAATAGCAAATGATTTTTCACTCACACTCACTGACCCTGAATATATATATATATTTCAGAGGGCCTCTGCCAAACCTTTGACACTGGCTCACCGAACCCCAGGGTTCGGTCGAACACTGGTTAAGAAACACTGAGCTAGAGGAATATCCTGTATGAGCGGCTTATGTAGGCCTATTGCAAGTAAAGTGTTAACAGTAATTACAAACGATTCAAACTTCGATCATATTGGCTCCAATTACGGATTGCAAGCATTGAAGAAGCAGTTCTAGTTATTAGATTTCGCCTATGTAGCAGAAACTGTCAAATATAGCAAAAAACGTAAGTAAAGAAAAGCAAAACGACAACAAAACCAATGCAGCATTATTCACACATGCAAATACTGTCGCTCATCCATCATCATTCACCTGAGGCCTTATCACCTCACAGGCTCCTCGTTCTAAATTGAAGTCTTACCTTTCCGAGAATTCCTACCCAAATCCATCCGATACTCAACCTTACAAGCTTTTTCATGTTAAACGAAACCAGTGGGATTCTCGTTAACGATAACGGTAACGAAAATGTTCGTTAACGAAAATGATTTCGTTAACGATAACTATAACTAAAACTAAAAAATCATTAGCTATAACTATTAACTATAACTATAACGAAAATTACACTAACGACAATTCATCGTTTTTTGGTTAATAAAAAAATACAAAGTGTAATATCGACAAACATGAAGACGTGAAAATGTATTACAACTAATAGCCTACAGTATGTTCGCCCTGGATTTTGGATTTGTGGATTAACCCAGTAGTCGCCTATTGACGAATTTGATTAAATTCAGCTATTTGTAACGGTTCTATAGAGATTGCGACCTAGGCTGACTAAAGTAAATTCGCAAATTTAATAGTCGTAGTAATCTTGTAGTCAAAATGTCTCTTAAGATCTTGAACAACCGCCATTGTGGGAATGCTGTCTGCAGTCATTTCAAGTACGAATCAGTCACAAACAAAAGTTCGTGTATCGTCAGCGTTGTTGATGTTAATGAGGAGATTTTATATGGCCGTCTTAGAGCCGTAAAACACGACTAATCTACTCAAGTTATCTCAAAATTAAATACTATAAACACCACAACGGCCGCCACTAGAGCAGAAATCTCTGTGGTGGTGGGTGATGATATTTAATATCACCACCCACCAGCACAGAGATTTCTGTTCTATTATATTATTAATTATTATTATCATTATTATAGAATCATACAATATAATTATAATTAGGCCTATAGCAAGTATGATCATGATCCACGGAGTCGCGCAACCAAAATAACTAATTTCCAAATTACATATGCTGGCACTTCGAAGATATGTTCAATAAGAATTAATATATATCTTGTTTAAACTTTCTCGCATAAAATAATGAACGTAAAGCATCAGCATGACAATAATTCTATTAAGCTCCTTTCAATCGCCAGATGGCTAAATCATATTTTGTCTGAAAGTCTCAATCGTTCTGTGATCTCCAGCGATAAAAGCCATCTGGCGAACGTCTTGGAACCAAACTAAAAATTAAGGCCGTTAGGATTAGAAGGAAAAACTTGCGTGTGTCCTAAAGACTCCTAAAATCAAGAAAAAAAATCATCGTTTCCGCATAGAGGCCTTTAAGCTCTGTTGTCACAATAATATGGCTTAACGACCTTCTCATAGACAGAAAAAGAGCGCGAAAACGTTTGATTCGATCTTTGCAACATAGATTACGTTATCCGAAGTTTTATAGGAGTGACTGTTAGGCCTAATATTTGATAAAGTCATTACATGGAGAAAAATACCACCCTTAAACTATTACACTCACCACTTACAAGCACAAAAATCCACCTACACACTACATCGGCCTACTGTAGTCAATACTATTATAAACACCACTACGACCGCCACTTAAGAAAATTCACAATCATCTTTCGGAATGGCCATGTTGATTTTAAGTCGGTACTCAATAGACAATGTCAAAAAATATATAAAATAAAATTCTAAACACATTATTTGAAGCAAAAAATTCCTTACAATTGTAAGAACTTTTCATAAATCAGTTGAATGGGATAAATTCAGTTCTTCATATAATTTTTATGCAAACTTGAAATTAGGATAGGCCTACTTCAAATCGACTAAAGTAAAAATTATCTAATTAGCAATAGTCATGCGATACATCATCGATTCAGAAAGGAACAGAAGCTAAATACGAGAAGTTGAATGATTAACTCTAAATAAAAAGAAATTCTTAAAGAAGAAATAATTGGAAGCAATTAATTTTTGGTCTAAAGTAAAATATTCATAAATTTAATAAATCAATTAAATTCAAAAATTAAAATTCGTCCGTCTGAGAATATCTCCTTCTTCTCAGAGTGCAATCCGTTGTCAGCCAAAAATACTCGATCATTCGACTCATCCAAAAGAATCCTCACTGGAGTTCGTAAGCCGTATTTTTCTGATTTTGAGAGAATTATTCTCTTAAATTCCAAATCTGGATCCAATAACAAAAGTTGACGGTTCCCTCGATCGGCGACCAACACGAATCCATTTCCATCGACGGACAAATAGACTGGAAAATCCATTTGTCCTATGCTAGATCCACATTTTCCACCGAATGACTTCTTAAGTTTTCCATCTGCATCGACAACGCACACTCGATGCAGTTCATCCTCATCAAAGCCATGACTAATCAAGAAATGACCATCGGGCAGTTTTAAGGCATGATGTGGATGACGAATACCTGCGTTTGATGAAAGATTTACTTCTCGGACCAGTCGTCCATCTGGCGAATATTCATTTAATTTATTTTTCTCATAAACAGTTAAAATGATATTCGAATCACCCGTAACAGACAGACCGTATCCCCAATCGTATCGTGTGGACCAATTCGTTATTAAATTTCCATTTGGATCGACTCTCAAGATTTCAGACGACTTGTAGAAGCCTTTGCAATTGGATATGTATAGACATTTATTTCTGCTGCAGGATCCTATGTCCCAAGGATCAGTCAATTCCTTCAACTTCAATCGACGATTGAAACTGAATTTAATCGAATCGTAAACTTCAACTTCTGAACTCTCGTTGCTCAAAACAAACAATTCCTTGTCTAAGATCGCTAATCCATTGGTCGGTTTCTTTTTCTTTTCTGCGGCTTTTGTTCTGATCGTTTGAACCAAGACTGGGTCCGTTTTGTATAGAGGTTTATCTGAAAATAGGAACAAAAGATTGTCAATTATCTTCAAATATAATCTATGAGATTTTGTTTTACCTTAAAGAAACCAACATTATTAATAACTAGATGTTTGCCCGCCCTAAGACGGTTAAAAACAATTTGAAAATGTCAAGAGATGCGTCTTCTCGTGCCATGATTGACATCAGTCTTCTCCCTCTCTCCGTCCGTCCGTCCGTCCGTCTGTCCGTCCCTCTCTCCCCTCCTCCCTCCCTCCCTCCCTCACTCCCGTACTTTTCTGACGTCCGTCCCGGCCGTCCGAACCTCCTTCCCTCTCTTCAACGTCCGTCTCCCTCACCCACGTCTCCCGCGGCGATCGTGCGTGTCTTCTCCCTCCCTGCCTCCTGCCTCCCTCCATCCCTGCCTCCCTGCCTCCCTTCCTCCCCCGTACTTCTCTGCCGTCCGTCCCGGCCGTTTGTACCTCCTTCACTCCCTTCAACATCCGTCCCTCCCTCCTCCACGTGTCTCGTGGCGATCGTGAGTGTTTTCTCCCTCCCACTTGTCGTGTTGCATTATCTCGCGTTGCAATGCCAACGTTTAAGCTTATATTTGTTTATTGCGATGACGTGGAATGACGAAAGCCATATTGTCGAAAACAGCGTTACAGGCTTCAGACGCACGCACGCAGAGAGATTTCTGTTCAGTTATATTATTAACTAGACGTTTCTACCCGACTTTGCCGGGTGTTCCCCACGCGTAATTTTAAAGGCTGCAAATAAAGGCTACTTGCTTACTTACCGTAAAACGGGGTTACTTTGGCCCATTTTTAAACTTGTTTTTAATAATAAACCGATACTGTGACTGAAAATAATTGACTTAATAATTTTATTAGATGTGCATAGGGTTACAGAGAAGAAGTATACGACAAATATTTTTGGGTAATAATATTTTAACACTTTTAAAAAAGTTTTGGGTGGGCCAAAGTCACCCCATCAGGTGGGGGTGACTTTGTCCCACACATGGGCGTCGAGAGCCACGGCGGGCCCCGGGGCAGACACTTCTCAGAGTCCATCAGGGCCCCTTGTTTTTTCAATTTTATCTGTAAGTCCGAGTCTGATGTAAGGATGAAAAAAAGCCTATCAAACTATATTTAAGGAATAATATTAATAATAGTAAAAGTAGATGTAGAAATCAATTTCTGGTTTAAAAGGTCCATCAGCCTCGCCAGATCTATCTGAGTCATCTTCTCCGGCGATTTCATTAACAGGCATGAAAATGCTTCCATACCCATTTTCAGGCTTCACGTCAACTTGACCTGTGACAGTTGTCGCATTATAATGTCCAATTTCAGGCGGTACGGATATGTCACTTGCAATGTCTGCATAGACTCTGTGCCGTGATCATCAACTCCACTACTACCGGGTACTGCTACTACTAGCGACGATATTGTCAGCTTGATTTCCTGCATCATTCGCTTTTGATGAAATTGAAAATCAAACATTTGGAAGGAGTGTCTATCTAGCTAATCTTTCTTTCCTTTTTTGAGCTCCAGATTTCTTATGGTAATTCATCGTCTAATTTGTCATCATCTTAAAGAAATATAGCCTAATATAAAATATTGGTATTTTGGTAGTATGATAACTGTAGCCTATATCCAGTTTTAAGTTCAAGTATTATTTATTTGGATAATAACTCAAATTTCAATTCGTAAATTTACATCCAGTAAAAGATTTTATGGCTGCCAGAAAATCAATAATCTATTCTAGGCCGACTGCTGATGAATCCCAAATATAATACTGATAGTGTTTTTTAAATTAAAGTTCTTCAACTAGGCCTATAATATGACCACAACTGCTACAGTTGTGACTTAAATAACTGAAACTGATTTTACCATAAATATGCGTAATGCGAAGTGCTAGGCCACGCATATATGATTCTATAGGCTAACATATTCGTTTATTGGTATGAAACAGGTAAACACACCGCTATCTGATACATGTGGTAATAGGAAAGTTTAGAATGAGTGTAGCGTTTTAAGTCATACAATGTCAGATTATATCACCAAGAGAGCTTCTATATGTATAGACCGAGTAACATGAACACTGCAGCGTGTGTAGTGTGTACACTGCTGTACAGGCTTGTAGAGACACATTGAAAGAGATACCCCTAGACTGCGAGAGACAGACAGACAGATATACATTTATAGAGATAGAGAGACAGACAGACCGACAGAGACAGACAGACAGAGACACAGAGACTGTGAGAGACATACAAGGCAGATATTATTTCCCGCATTCCATAGCCCTGATGGAGATGAGTGATAGGTAGAGCGGAGGTATACAGGGAATCATCCCTTGCCCTAAATTGTTGTGCATCAGAAAGAAACGATCTTTGTGAATAACTGTGTTCGTTTCTACTGTGGGTCAAATACGATGACAAATCGGGTGACCTAAACCAGGGAACTCCGGATATTATTAAGAAGTCCTTGCCTAAACAGACACCACACATACATGTATACGCCTGTGGCCCTGTGTATCATGTATAATGATTCACGAAGCATCCGTCATTATACAGACTGCAGTGGGCCAAAACTTGCAGCTTTCTTCAGATTGAAAAAAGTTTTAGACATTTCCGGGCCCCTGCCAGGGCCCCCTGCCATAGAACCGGGCCCCGGGGCAGCAACCCCCTCACCCCATCAGGTGGGGTGACTTTGTCCCACAATGGTTTTCCAGTAATTAGACGAAGTGAACCCGTTACTGGGGTGACTTTGGCCCATAGAATGTGTTTTAAGAATATCTCAACATAAAACTAACACTTATAATGACTACGGTACTGAACCGGTAGGCCCCTACTAGTGAAAGACTAGTAAAGGACTAGGATGTTTTAATTATATATTTGCTGAAGATTGTTGGTCCACCATGTTTATTGGAGTGTTAGCCATTAAGGTTTTTTGTTAGAATAGATCTAGGGATGTTGTAATGTAAGGCTGCAACTCTTTGTGATATTATCAGCGTCCACTTGTGACTGCTTCCAAAGGGTCATTAGAATAAGCCAAATAGGCCTACTGCTAGCCAACTTCCAGGAACACGTTAATACGACCTTGGCATGACTATAAAACGAATTGGTATGCACCGACCAGTCAAAATATCCTAAAAAGTGAAACTTAGCAATCAATCAATCAATTTGCCTTTAATACAAATAAGTTGACAAGTACGCAACTTACACATTGATAAAATAAGGTCCTATTAGATGTTTAAAGATTAGATTAAGGCAATTTTTGGATAAAATTAAAACTATAGACATGTTATACATAATTGGACCATTAAATACATTACAAATACATTACCACGGTAATTAATTCTTAAAAATAAATTTTCTAAACATCACCTGCAGTACTTTAGAATGTGGGCCAAAGTGAACCCATACTGTGGGTCAAAGTCACCCCAAAAATTTTGTTTGCATTTTTAAATTACTTATTGGTGACATAGTGGAACAAACGGTGCGCCATACACATGCCCTTATAATGTACATTGAAAAGTTATATTATCATCCACGGTGTTATTAACGGTATTTCTCACAAAAAATAAGTTTGCACATCTTCAAATTTGAAGTTTTTATAGGCTTACAAACATTTCAGGAAAATTTCAAAAAATTTTACAATGAAAAATCCCAAATTTGGTTAAAATAATGGCTACATGATTACTTATTGTTATACATAAAACATGTCGAAATGATGTGATAACTACGGAAGGCCAGAGCTTTACAAACTAATTTTTCAATTTGGGCCAAAGTCACCCCTCGGGTCAAAGTAACCCCGTTTTACGGTACTCTATATGCTGAAGGGCTTCAAATATTTTAAATGTCCACATATCTGAACGATATTTAGAGGTGAAAATAGTTTCTCCGTGTATTTGAATTTTATTACCTGTGACTCAGCTGCTGCCTCGTTTAGCAAAAATAATAATGAGTTGAAAATAGTACCGCACGGGTTATCTCTACCTTATATAGCCGTATTATTTGTTTCCCGGGCTAAATATAATAGTAGACGAAGCTCGGCCGTTATTGCGATTGTAATTTTTCAGAGCGACCCGCGTCTTTTAACGAAAGCGCCTGATTTGAAAATTAAGCCCGCGTGACGTAATATTGCATATTTAGTCCGCGTGACGTGGACAAATGGCCATACTATGACCGGTATTAAGATAGCCTCGTTGAAACAGTTGGAAATTTAAAATGTCCATATATCTGCGTTTAAATAAAATTGCGAGCTGAAAATAGGGTACTTGTCGGTTTAACAACCCCCAAAATTCTTCATATATTACCTCATTTAAAATTCTTCATATTCTACGTTATTTTAATTCTATGTTACGTCAGAACTTATCTATTACGTCATAAACCTAAAAGTTTCGTCATTAGAAAACATGGACGACACTAACCCTACACCTGACCCTAATCGACCCTCACGGCGCGTAACAACGAGGCATAACCTTAACGTAACCGATATGGACTATAAAACTTGAAGTCGTGAGGGTCGGTTAGGGTGAGGGTTTGTGTCGTCATTAGAAGACAGATATTAACTGTCGCGAACACATTCCTGCAGGCCTACAGAGGTCTCGTCTAGTTATAATTAAAAGATCTTTTTGGGGGTCGTTAAACCGACAAGTACCGAAAATAGTCGCGTTGACCTCGACGTGGCGTAATAATGTTTTGTAAAATTTTGTAAATCGCTCAAGCGTTCCGTTTTGGAGCCTTTAGACAACAAACGAACAAACAAACATACAAACAAACAAACGGAAGGACAACGTAAACAGACTTAGACTTATAATATAGATTATTGTCACATGCCACAAATCACTCAAATTGGTCTCAAGCAGCCTGAAGAAGGCGATTGCGATGGTGATGATGACAGTAATGAAACTAGCGCAGATGAACGCATTATAGACGAAGGAATGGAGAACCACTTGGAGATTCACCGACATAATTATTATGCAAACAGACAAAATAATCCACACAGAGAAAAATACACAGACAAGAAAAGACGCAGAGTGCGTCAGATATATTGTTGAAGCCAGCGACTAATGGCGCGTGGAACGCTGTTGTATTAGGCCTACAAAATGCGTTGTCCACTTTACATATTAAAATAAAGCACGCATAACTCTGCGGTTCATTTACTATGGAGTTTAAAATGTTCTTAATAGTTATCTGAAAATAAAAACGAAAAGGTTTCCAATTACTTTTAAATATAACTTTAACGATTTTGTTCCAACCCGAGAGAAAGCAGCTTGAAGCATGCGATCGCAAAGGTGATGATGATAGCAGTGGCGTCACTAGGGGGTGCGGACCGCACCGGGTGTCACCATCGTAGGGGTGACACCAAAATGACTCCAAAAACATATTTTCAGAGTTTCAGCAGAAATTTATTATTTTTAAATTAACAATAACGGACAATAACAAAAACATTTTTCGTAAGCCCAGCTTACATTCATTGCATCAATTTTTCTAAAGCTGAAATTCTACAAATTTACACGTTAAAGCCTTCTAACGCGCTCCGGTCAGTGCCGTAAATATTACCCAATTACAATAACGCTTCAATCGAACAAGCCATCAAAGAAGTAGCAGCCATGTGTGAGACTGTTCAAGTGAGTGGTCCGATATCTGCCACTGAAGAAGAGTTGAAGGTGTCCATTCCAAAATTGACCACTTTCTATGACGACGTGTCTGAGTGTGCACTTTTAATTGAAATAACAAGTCTGAGAACTTGAGAAGGCATCTGAAAGCAGCAGAGATTAACCTAGGAAGAAGCCAAAGATTGGGCAATACTAGACGTTTTGACATTCATAGCTGAATGGGACTTTCGTGGAATCTCTCCCAGACCTTTCACTAAGCCTAAATTCATTTATGACGATCTGTGTGTCTTTGGCTTTATGTGAGAGAAGCTTTTCAAAGCTTACACTTATAAAGAACTATTTAGGATCAACCATGGGGCAGTCAAGGCTTTCCGATCTTGCGATATTATCAATTGAAAGTGAGTTGTCGAAGAGCACTGATTTCGATGAAGTGATTCGTAGTTTGAAAGCCAGGAAAGAAAAGTTCTGATCTAGTCGAAATGTTCACAAAGTGCTGAAATGCTTGCGTATTTGTTCCTGTTTTTTATATTATATATTTCATTTAGACGAGTAGGCCTATATTTCCATATATCTATATTTTTAATTGCTAAGCTGATTTTAATTGATAATATTCCTATATTACAATGTTTTAATAAATAATTATCAGCCAAAATGTCCAATTATTTTTCCTTATAAATTCTGTAAAGATTTCCTATATCGGTTGCAATTCCTAGGCTCTCTCTAATCTCAGACTGGCGTTTACTCATTATACCGAGGCTCTCAGTTATAGTGTCTTATGACTAAATTTAATGCTAAACTTGTCCTAGATACAAGTAGATAGAAGAGAAATAGGCCTTTCTGTAGTCTCTTCCACCACAACATACTTATCGACTAGTTCTATCGAAGACACAAGAGTCTGAGTAATTCTCTAACGATGATTTAATTGCTTTCATCTACACAGAATCTGATAAAAGAGAACTTAATTTGCAATCGCCAATAACATTTGGAGAAAAGAAATAATATTTAAAAGTCTCTATTCTCTTTCCCACATTAGTTTACGAGAAAATACATTGGACTGGAGAATGAAAGAACCTTTCTAATCCAGAAAAAAGCACGAATAATCCGGAAACGACGGTTCGAAATGTACTTTAAGTCTTCACTCGATTTCGATACCATCGCCTGCCTATCCGTTGACTATCTTCATATCGGCCTATACATGAGAAAGAACCGACATGACTAAATGTGACACCGCGCACTTCAACCGTTTCTTGGGAAAGCGAGCTCCGACCCTGGCTGAGCAAATTATTTTCCTTTACCTACCGCTAAACGGCCCTGACAAGCGACGTCTCACCGCTGTATATCTCTCAGAACCTAAGCAGAAATGGCAGCTGAACACCAACAAAAATGGCGGCTTAACCCGATGATCAACCGCCCTTGTAACGGAATCTATGCATCGTTGCAATAAAGACGTCATTTCACTTTGGTTTTATATAAAATAATAATGGCCTACTATTGTAATTTATTGAAACTACGCAGCACTCTCAATTAAAGTCGCTAGTCACCTTGATTTAATTTTTTCATTTTTAAGACTTGGTTTATTCTCTGACTATTGACCGCTTTCTATGGCAATTTCTTCGACGCCATTGTTGCATAAAATTTTGTGCATGGCAGCACTAAGTAGTAATATTTATATTAGACCTGTATAAAATTTAGTATTTATTACAACAAAATTTCAAATGACATGGACAAATTTAGAGAAGAACTTTGGCTCTGATACCATACTCGGCTCTAAGGTTTCTTCTATGAACAGTTTTAGACTTTACCTTTAAGCCTTCGCTTTTCTTCTGTTTGCACGATTATTAGCTGTTCCTGTTCACTTTTCTCTTGGTTCAGTTTCTCTTCAAGGTTCAAAATCTTGTTCTCGCTCTCTGTAACAACAAAATTAACTGTCGAACCACTTTGTGAGACAACAAATTGCTATGTACCGTTATTGATTTTTTACAAGGATCGTGACCAAAAACATAGAGTTAAACGATATTATCTCATGGCTGCTCTGATCGTTAACGTCTAACTTTAAAAGTACACGACCTTTAAGGTAAACAATTGCATCAGGACACGTTCTACGTCCATTTTGCCCAACATGCGGCTCGGGGACTGATTTTATGTGGCCCGCATGCGATTATTCATTAGGATTATTCCATGATTAATTTTAATACAGTTAATAATTTTCAATAAATTTTAGTCGTTGCTTTTGAGTTTGCTGCAAGTGCGGCCCTTGGCTTCAAAAATAATTTCTTCGCTGGCCCACAGTGAAGAAAAGGTTGGACACCACTATCCTACATCTAATACGTCGACAATTATGGATCTGGCCAGAATGAAATAAGCAGCTGCGGCTTTACTTTGATATAGCGCCAGTGTTCCAGTCTGGGGCTTTAGTGTGTCACTGAAAATTTTAGAGATGAACATTACATTACATGTTCATCTACGCAGGCTCATGTATGCATGCATGTATGTATATAGTATAATACGTATCCATGTATAGATTTTTTTCTTTCAGATAATCATTAAATACACCCCTTCGAAATTCATTCAGAGGACTTATATAGCGCCTCTCCAAGATATCCTACTCAGAGGCGCTCCGAGCACAAGTCCGGCGATAAAGAACAGTTTTCAGGGTCTTGTAAAAGGTGTATGTAGAGTCTAGAGTCTCTACCTAAAAGAGCCCGCAGATCTGAAGATAGATTATTCCACGCGGTCGTCCCAACCACTGAGAAGGAACGACGTTGAATCTTTGAAGTGCGCGTAAAGGGAACAAGTTCACATCGGATGCAGAACGAAGATTTCTGCGGGCAGCCAAACCTGAGCTGAGGCAACAAAACTCACGCAACTAGGCTAGGACGCTCCCTAACTGGCACCGTCAGTCTCAGACCCAGACCGAAATCCTAAATTGAATGCGCTGGGAAACAGGAAGCCAATGGAGTAGGTCACGCATATAATGCGAGATAATTATGGTGAAATTTCGAGAGACCACCAACTAGCCTAGCAGCTGCACGAAACATGCGCTCAACCTGTGCAACGAGCCCCAAGGGGAGTCCAACATAGATGGCATTGCAGTAGTCAATCCTACTATAAAAAAAAGCATGAACAAGAGCAAGAGTTTACGTGAAATGAGCAGCAATTGCCGCAACTGAAAAGCAACAAGCATGCCATTACAGATTTAGATGTTCAGAGAAGGTAAGTTCTTAATCAAGAACAACCCTTCGATTGCGGACAGATGTCGAGAAGACAAAGTTAGGGAAGTCAGCAGATATGGCCTGAGGATCTATTTTTCAGCTGCTGTCTATTATCCAGCCATATAAATTGCGTTTTGAAAGCGTTGAGGCGCAAACGATTGAATGACATCCATTTGCCAAGCGCCTCCATAGTGCGCGGCATTGTGGCTGCAACAGGCTGCTGCAGTCAGAGCATTAGATGCAGGACAATGCAGAGAAGCCTGAATATCCTCAACGTAAAGCTGACTCAAGACACCACAAGAGGTCAGGAGAGTTGCAAAATCAGCAATGTATAAAATGCACAGCAATAGACCGAGAGCAGAGCCCTGCGGCAGACCAAAAGGAGTGGCAACCCAGTGAGACTTAGTGAACCAAATGACAGCGCCAGATATCCTATCCTTTAACCAGATCTCCTATCCTCTCACCAGATCCAAATTCCCTCACCAGAGCTCCTATCCTCTCACCAGATCTCTCCTCTGACCAGATCTTCTTTCCTCTCACCAGATCTCCTATCCTCTCACCAGATCTCTTCTCCTCTCCCTCTCACCAGATCTCCTAATCCTATAATCACGTTAGTAATATCATTATGACAGATTTCACTTTTTTAGAATTTTAAGATGTTTTCCATTACTTTCTGACATTCCAACTTACTTATTACATTTGTTTATGCTTATGTAATTAATGTTAATAAAGTGTTTTGTCAATTTAATTGAATTTGCAATTGACTTTGCATAATAAAATATATGGGGTCAAAAGACCCCTTCAGTGCTTCTAGCTAGTTCGATTTCTTGGTACTTCTAGTGTTAAAAGTGTAATGATCTATGAAATCATTACTAGAGGCTATTTTTAGAATTACTGGTGTCCGCCCCCTGAGACCTCTAGCGGTAGGAAAGTGGCGAGCCGATGAAACGATGGTGTCGTGCTTGGCC
>JACEVL010001524.1:0-25522 GCA_020284085.1 Aporrectodea caliginosa
CAAACTTCGGTCTTGCTTCAGGGAAGAGCAAGCAGAGGAAGTGGAGGTGCCTGCGCCTCCTGTCGACGACGACTCTGAGGTCAGCGGGCGTCCGAGGAGGGAGACTCGCCGGCCCGCGCGCTATCAATAGCTGGGCGCCGTCGTTCGAGGAGGTTTCGTCGTGGTGATGACTTGGGGCGCGTCTCCCTCTCTCCTCCTCTCGACGCCTCGACGCTCGCCTGCGTCCCCTTCTCCCCCTCCTCTCGACGATGCGACGCTTGCCTGCGTCCTTCTCCCCTCCTCCTCGTCGCTCGCATGCGTCCCCTCTCCTTCACTCGACGACGTGGACATTTGCAAACGTCCCCTCCTCCCCGTCATTTGGCCGTCGACATTGGTCTACAAGCAAAAAGGCCGTGGACATTTGCACACGAGCAAAAAGGCTGACGACAAAAAGGCCGTCGACATTTGCATGCAAGCAAAAAGGCCGTGGACATTTGCATACGAGCAAAAAGGCCGACGACAAAAAGGCCGTCGACATTTGCATGCAAGCAAAAAGGCCGTGGACATTCGCACATGATCAGGCAACGTTCACTCGGCAAACGGCCACACGATTGTCTGAACTTTAATGGTTGCCATGGCAACGCAAGAATAATATAAGATGATGGTGAAAGGTGACTGCATTTCTGTTATAGGGCAAAGTCTTGTCATTAATTTGTAGAACAATCATTTTATGTGCATTAATTTGTAGAACAATCATTGTATGTGCAATGCGTTGATGAGGACATTTCTGTTACCATACGAAGTCCTGTCGAACAATGATTTATTTTGTCTGTAGGGCGATTGCTTTGATGGAATTCTTGATTAGTCTATGCGAGTCGAATTTGGCCAATTAATTTGATGGACTTTATTTCCTTTTACAAGATTTTAGTTGATGTGCATTGTTTAGGACATGACTATATTCGCTAGATGGACATTGAATTTAGCGTAGGATTGCTATTTTGAGTGTTGCTTAGTCACGGAATGGGGGCATTCCCCTTTTTCTGGTGGGGGAAGTATTGTGACGTAATGTGGATATTTGCTGTTGTGACGTAATGTGGATATTTGCCAGCAAGCAAAAAGGCCGGCAACAAAAAGGCCGGCGACAAAAAGGCTGGCGACAAAAAGGCTGGCGACAAAAAGGCCTGCTGGCAAAAAGGCTGTGCACATTTGTCCTCGCGCGCGATTGGTTGTGCAAAAAGGCTGTGCACATTTGTCTTCGCGGAAACTATAAATAGAGACGCCTGTTGCGTCGGTTGGTGAGTGTGTGAGTTAATGTTCAGAGTTGTAGTGTCTTAAGCTGTTGATCTTCGATTTGACGTTAACAATAATACAATTTACTGTGTCGATCCGAGTTGTTGTCGTCTTCCAAGTTAATCTAGTGTTAGGCATCGTCGGTGGCACCATTAAGTCCTTTGCCCGACGGGAAAGGCCGAGTTCAGCGGACGAGCAAAGAAGAGGGAAGATTCCGAAGACGCTATCCTGGTGACCGAAGAGACCGGAGTCCCGCCCGACGGCCCAAGTTCGCCACAATATACATGTTTATTAGAAGTGCCTTGATCTTGTTTGTTAACACTGTTAACATAACCTAGTTTATTAACTTGTGAATATAACAAAATATCACACTACATGAAGTAGGCCTATTAAACGAAGATGTTATGCGAGCAGACTAAAAAGAAACTCTATGAGCGGCTTCGAGTATATTGCAAAGAACAGAGCCACCTAGGTTTCGTGTACTAGGGTAGCAATGTCAAAAGTTGAAGTTTACAATATTCATGTACTACTCCAGCAATTGCTGTTTAGGTGGAATGGAGTTTGACATGAGATTAGATACCCATCACTATTATAAAATAATACTAATAATAATAAAAACACATTGACCTGTGTAAACGTGTTTAAAGGAAAGCGTACGCAAAACTATTTAAAATAAGCATAATGATACTTGTGAAGAAAAATACGCAAGCGTGTATAGGTAGGCCTATATTCTAGAGATATGGAGCCGAACTGATGGGCGGTTAAGAAGAACCAACTACTCGAATGGGTCGATTCAGGAGGGCAAATTTCTGCGGTTAGTGACGTGAAGTGGACCTAGGCCAACGAACCTTTAAAGGTTTTCTTGAGGTTGGATTTGGTGACTCAATTACAGACGCGGAAATACACGAAGCATCGAAAAAATTATGCAAGCAATTGTCCATTGCTATTTAAATGTAGGCCCTATTCATCTTTAAAGGACTCGCCCTAATCTACATACCATTGGAACTCAGAGAGGCCTTCGCACTAGGGGTCTGCGGGCATACCCGTACCCGCGGGTTTACCCGTACCCGACCCGTACCCGCGGGTCGGGTACGGGTCGGGTAGACATTTTACGGGTCGGGTCGGGTACGGGTAGGAGCATTACGGGTACGGGTATACCCGGTTTTACCCGTACCGAACTGAAGTTTTGGCGTTACATGTAATTGTGAGTCTTGCACCTTCAAAGACTTATCATAATGGCGGTATCCAGTCTAAGTCCCATATTCTTGTTTTGACCATGTCGGTGCTCCTTAGTGAGCTTGACATTTATTTATAGATGCTCAATTTTAAGTTACAAAATGGCTTGTTTCAGTTAGCACAATCCAATCGTAGTGTTTTACATATCATCTCATCTCATCCGAGTTTCAGGCCCGACAACCGAGATCAGATGTTGCTGACGCCGATTCTGGCAGTTCAGCAGCCGTGTTTTCTTTAAAACAGGTTGATGCAGTTACAGTATTTGAGGCTAGGAATAGTTGAAACACCAAGTCTGTCACCCTTTCACTCTGAGAAATAAACTATTCAACTAGCGGTATTTTGTTCCAAACTCCCGTGTTACTGCTGGCTGGATGAACGTTATTTTTATTATTATTTTTTAATCGCCATAGGTAAGTGTAATCATTCAGGCAAGGCCGTAGCCAGGATTTTGTTTCGGGGGGTGTTTACTCGTTCTTGAACATGCCGACAAGCAACCAAGTCAACCGTCTGTACGGGGTTTGGAGGAGCGCTGTGAGCTCTCAAAGCACTGTTGAGCTGCATCATCTAAGTTTACATGAGTGCTCTTAGTTCTTACACCGTATGTGTTAGTAAATGCAATATTTATATTATACATTATTTAATTTCGGGGGTGTTTAAACACCCAAAACACCTCCCTAAATACGGCCTTGCATTCAGGCTCTAAGAAACTATCGGAAATGTTTTGTCGTTCTGGAGTTAACTTAAAGGTCATCTTCACCGGTCAAATGTGTAAACGTGCAACGAAAAGCTGAATCGTTGCGTGCAAATTGAAAGACGCTGAAAGAGGCGTGCTTTCTCCTGAGGGTCCCCGGAAACAAGTTATTATTATTATTGTTATTATTACTCTTCTGATTATTATTCTTATTATTATTATTACTATTACTATTACTATTACAGGGATCATCACCATGAACGTCAAACTATTATTATTACTACCACATGCTTTGTAAGACCATTGGACTGGTAGGGACTGGGATTATGGGAAGTCCTATTAATTACGTGGCGGGTACAGTACGGGTACGGGTATACCCGCGGGTACGGGTCGGGTTGGGTAATAATTTCGAGTACGGGTCGGGTACGGGTACGGGTAGCAGTCCTGTGTTACGGGTACGGGTCGGGTAGCAAAAATGCTCTACCCGCAGACCTCTACTTCGCACCCAGAGCTCAGTCATCTATCTGAACCACAGGTTTGCTATTTACCAAGACACATTACAACGTATCGGAGTCATTTTCCGGTAACATGGTAAATTCAGAATTCAGCTGTCCCCGGTCATTTCTCGAAAAACTATACCTAGTCTGAGTATGCTAAGTGTTGATATTAAAATGTATTTGATCAGTCAACAATTTAAGATATTTGAAAGTAATTGAAAGCAATAACGTAATTTATTAAAATTTATTTTCAATTTAAAATGTTCCACTCCGTTACTGTCCCTAGGCTATAGTACTTATTGCTTTATTCTACAATTTCGAAATGATTTGTATTCAGCCAAAAAATTCACGTGTTTCTTATGTTTTATATATTTGTGTATGTTTTAAAATACAACTTGGTGAACCGGATCTTCAGTATAATGGAAAGAAATTTTTTTAAACTTGTCCCCAGGATTTGTGTATACTCCGTTACCACGTAAAAATAATCTTGTATCTCAGAACCATTTAATTATGTGGCCGCGCAACTGGACTCATCTCTTCAGTGAAGATCTATGTAAGTTATTAATAGCTTCACAAACGATTTCCATGGTCCAACAAATTTCTTACAAATTTTCATTTATTTCGTACCAGAGGTGTTCTTTTATTATGCAGCCACTGCGTTACTGCATTTTTGCCATGATTAAAAATAAATCTAATTAAAATAATATTTGTAATATAACGCTTATAAGTTAAATAATGATTTTACCAACGATCGATGTGGACGCGTGAGCGATAATATGGTATTTACCGTGCTGCAACCCAAATTGTCTACTCCGTTACCTGTCCACTCCGTTAACATTTATTTGGTAACGCATGGGACAGCTATGTAACGGAGTGGAAAAATTGTGCTCGACGCTCGAAAGATAGTAACGGAGTGGAATTATTATAGGCTAAATGGTGTGGTATTTTGATGCTGTGAGCAGATTTTTAAGAGAATGCCATAAATATTTTAGTGTTTTCTGTCTATTCGATCACTGGGAATGATTGGCTCAAGTGATTTCTTTTCAGTTGTTTGGGGAAAAATATTTATTCAACTTAACATTAATTGCTTCTATTTCCATAACGGAGTGGACCTTTTCTAAATAAATGAAACTGTGATGGAATCAAATAATTATATGTATTCTAATTTCTTTTATTTCTATTTTATAAATATTAATACTAAAAACATATAGGCATGTCAAAATACATAACAGAAGCTGTGCACTGTATAAAACAGATCTCATATGTATACAGTAACGGAGTGGAAAAATATTTAGTAAGGCTATTTTTTTCTACCAAAAACTTTTTACATTTACGTATTAGTGCAAAACCAAATATATATTTGTGAAATAGAAACATTCAAGATTTGTTCCAAAGAAAAAAAAATTATTTTGAAAAAAATTTTTTTTTGCTTGTTGAATTTGTGAATTTACCATGTTACCGGAAAATGACTCATCGACGACTGTGAGCATGGTCATAGTACCTTAGTAGTATTCTGCTTGTTTACAACGCCAGCCACTTGACAAAGAATGGGACTCCAGTGCTCTTTAATATTTATTGTCATTCTGTTCTCAAATGTCTCCTGAATAGGCGATTGGCCCCCTACTTTCAGAATGTGAACGAGAGTATAATGGGCGCAAATAGTCTGATAAGGGATCACGAGAGTTAAGACGATTACGACAGCTCGCGACGAACTCATAGCGTGATCTACCTAGGCTGATGACATTAGGATGTGAAGAGTCTGGCCATCGTCAATTTCTTCAATCTTAGCTGATAATATTTGACACGTCTCAGAGTGACTAACAAATCCTGCCTGACCACATTCCTGTATTTGCAGAGTCTTAAGCCAAGATTTCCCTGTGGCCTATGGATTGTAATTGGTTCATAGCTTTGCCTACTTTGACATAACATGTATTCCCAATAAGCGGAAGTGTCGGGTTATGAAATGGGAGTGGTTTGCCTTAGAGAACTCGGTTTGGTGAATTCAACGAAAAAATCAGCAACTTGAAAAGGGAGTGGTTTTCCAAAGTTTAGTTTCCGTCTCACATGGTTTTGTAGGTCACCCAGAAAATCATCAACTGCCTTTTCTGCTAGGTCTCCGAATTGGCTTGCACTAAGGGTGCTACACTTTGTAACACTGCAGCTAGATTATTTTTTTTATCGTAGTACGGTATTTCTGTCTGCATTAGGCCTACTTTTGATTGAGGTTTGAATAAGATGTGTAAACCTGTTTCAAAGGCAGCGAATAAGACAAACAGTATAAAATAGGCACGACGATTAAGAAACAGGGTCACTTGACAGATATAGCATGAAGCAAATTCTCGGTACTGGAAATCCAAAAACTCGTGTAGCTTGGCCTCTGGCAGACCCAGTAGGGCAATTATTGGAAGGCTCCAGATTTCAAGAGGACCTTGGTCAATGAACAATGAATTTAGTAACTCATCAGTGACGCTGAAATTCAGCGAACATCGAGAAAACTGCCCTGTCATATTGCCCTAGCTATGATGATGCTTCAATCTATCAGGAACCCCACATCCAAACCTGGATAACCTTGGGACCGAGAGCCCATCCTGGGCGGTCTGAGCGTCAAGCCTGTTATGCACCAGTCCGCCACAATACTCCACGGATCAACGAAAATGAATGATGATCAAAACGAGCAACTGTGAATAATTAACGCCGATGAAATTATCAGAATACCGTAGTTTCCAATTTGTTACCAAACATTAAAGTCAAAAATGGAAATGCTTTCCAATCGAAATGCTAAAACCTTTACAGTTCAAATGCTAAGGTCCGATTGTTTCCTTGGGTGGAAATCTACTGTTGATGAATACCTATTTGAATCTATGAGTGATAAACAGTGATTAGATAAGACTACACTAAATGGTTATTCACATCAGTTTTTCCTCAAAGTTATTAACGCGACAATCATCGCCAAAGACCACTTCCACTCGGAGTTTTCAAATAGGTCCCTGGTGGTCATAAAATAGACTGATCAAAATGCGTCTTGGCGGAACAGAGCACTTGTCCTTGCAATGCAGCACTGCCCTGTTATCAATCATGATGACGTCATTCTGTTGCCACTTGAAGGATACATTAGCTTCATCCAAGACCTGCTTCAAAGTATCAACCTTTTCAGCGCTGATGGTATCAAAGTTGGGAAAGATGACGTTAAAATTTTTGAAGTCATTTCTGGACTGCGAAACCACGAATATTAGGAACACCGAGTTGAACCACATCGTCTTACCCGTTCTCTTATCGACGCGGATCGCCGGTAATATTCTGGTAATTGTCTTCATAGATCCGTCTTCAAGCCACTCGAAGTCGTAACCAGAAGCCTTGGCTATTCTCTCGGCTTCCTCCTTATCAGAGGTGGAGAACGTTGACTGCCAGCCCCGTCCATATGCAATGCTCATACTGGTCCCATTTGGGGCGACTTTTAAGTAACGCAAACCCTCTTTCTCGAGGCGGTTGACGAAATCTGGTTCTCGCTCTGCCATCTTCCTATAAACAACATTCGATAAGGCGATTGGAGTGTTGCCTCCCTCCTTGCCTGGAATATCGCAGTAGAAGAAGACAATGAAAGGGTAATCGTGGAGGTGCGCCATCTCATGATGGAATGGAATTATAAATTCAGGGGGCGTATCACTGCCTACGTAGACATTACCGACGACTTTTGTCCTCACACCCAGGCCTTGCACGTTTTGGTATGGATTGTAGCCATAGGCTTTGGAGAATTCGTCGAAGTCTTTCGGGGTGTCGAAGGGAAATCCGCGGAAGAGGATCGCTCCGTACTTCAGGAGAAAACCCTCGATGACCTTGAGGTTCTTCTTGACCCAGTCATTCCAGAACTGTGCGTCCTTGTCTTTGAAGGCGTCGGCTGGACTCAGAATTAACGGAAATGATAGACCGTCGAAGACTTTCTGTTCCATGATGTCCACTGATTTGACCTCCTCCGGAAGGTCAGACTCGTCCATTTCATTCGGCATGGCTGACTGTTTACATCTCCCTGCAAAAATAATAAGATTGAAAAAGTCATTTGATCAATTAATCACAGGCCTGCCGAAAGAAATTCCGGGCCCCTCGTAAGAGCAGTCACGGGCCTCTAACCTATCTTTAGGCTTTATGAGAAAAAATTTTAAGCAGCAGGTTGAAGTAATAATAGTGGGAGTACGGTCGACCGTACGACATAATAGTTATATATGCAACAATGATTTCATTCAGCTGTTGATTTAAAATATTAATTTTCAAATAATATATGCTAACCGAAAAGCAAACGTTCTTAGACGGAAGCCGGCAAGTGGGAGTGTTCTATAGCAAAACAAAATAATTAAGGTAATATTCAGATAGGCTACCTGCTGTGATGGGCAAAAAACTTTTGAAAAGTATTTTGAAAATACAAAATAAAATAGGGCCTACTTTTCAAAAGTATTTTGAAAATATTTTTACAAAATACTTTTCAAAAGTATTTTTAAAATACAAAATAAAATAGTATTTGAAAATACAAAATAAAATAGTTTTACAGAATACTTTTGCGAAATCAACATTTATACTTTTATTGCTACTCACTGGTGTATACCTTTGCGTCGCATTAGTTTGCTTGACAGTAAAATGTCAGTGATCTATAGTTTCTAATGACTTGATGCAATGATATAATTGTAATTGCAATTAGTAACTTCTATTGTCCCGGTGTGAAATGCACAAGGCATCAAACGATGGCACACCAAAATGAAGCCGTAATCAAGTCAATATCCAGAAGATCAGTCCTTAAGACAGAGAGGCAACCTATGGTGGATAAGCAGTTTGAGAGGCAATTTTTATGTCTAGAACGAAATAACACAAGCCACTGATCAGAGCGTACATACGCAGGAAGGGAGTTCCAGAATGTAGGTCCAGCAATGGAAAAAGCTTGTTCACCAAGAACAGTTCTTGATTTAGGTATGACGAGCCAAAGATAATTTTTATGTATGACCAGACAAAGATAATCAATGACTTCGTTCAATAGTGATTAGTCTAGAAATAGGAACTGATTTTAAGTATTGTGGCAGGCCAGAGTTCACAGTCTTATAAAGTGTACGAGTTCCAATTTGAAACTGATTCTTTGCTGAACAGGAAGCCAATGCAAATATTTAAGCACAGTAGTTATATGTTCAGATATGGATATATTAGTTATGAATCTAGCCAAAGAGTTCTGAACTTTCTGCAACTGCGGCTTGTTTGACTTATTAATTCCAGTAAGAAGCGAGTTGCAGCAATTTAGGTAACTGGAAACCAATGCATTTGTCTGAGATATCCTTGCCTAATTCTGTGTAGGCCTATGTTACAAATAAACATAGGTCTATATGATGACTTATAACTACTGTTCACATGGCTAGTGAGAGACATGGTAGATTTGAAAACAACGCCTAAGTTACGAGCAGCGTCTGCTAGCTCAACAACTGAGTCAACTAGTTTCAATGACTAAGCTGATCAATTTTTTTAATTGCTGTGGAGTGAAAATAAAAAGAAATTCAGTCTTCGATGGGTTAAGGAGGAGTTTATTGGGCGCCATCCACGATTGTACCTCATCAAAGAGCAGATAACAGCCACAAAGATCAGTCACAATGTCATGACCGACTGTCAAATGAAAATATGTCGATATGAGCATCGTCAGCATAGAAACGATATCCCAGCGAATGATAATTATTATCCAGTAATGTTCCTCGTGGTGTGGTGTATAATGTAAAGAAAAGAGGACAAGCAGAGAACCTCATATGTATCCGGGTACAACAAACTCACAAGTAATTGATGTGACCAGAAGATTAGTAATTAAGCATTATAACATTAAAATAATTATTTTGGCAGAAGGTTTGTAAAGTTTATTTCTGAAAGTAGGGGAGACCGGGGCTCATTGGGACACGGGGCACAATGGGACATCGATATTTGCTTCACTTGTATTCACTCTTGGGAAATATAATCTATGGCAGATCATAGCTTCTTTCCTGTTTAATATCCTCATGTAAAGAAAACTTTAGTTTTTTACCATTTGACGAGGCAGGTAAGAAAAAATCATTTATGGCTAGGTCGAGTAAATTTCATGCTTCGCATTTCGAAGCGTGCTGTAGGCTACGTACACTATTCTAGTGACATTGAAGATGTCAATTTATTTCAATCTGCCACTAAATAACCTGTAATGAAATCCCGTTAAACTTTTCTATTACCTTGTTATCACCGCCATTTATGGATTCAAACAATCCAGTACCTATCGGGGTTCATTGGGACAGCATGCACGGGGTACATTGGGACAACGTCTCAATGTGCCCCGTCTTAGAGATCCAATGTACCACTACAGTAACCTTAACTATAGGCCTAGTAAGAAATAAATATTATTTCAAAATAAATAATATTTTGATTGGTTTATATTACATTTATAACTTTACACTTCAATTACGGTAAGAAATAAAGTAAGAAAGACAGAGTCATGGCTTGACTGATCCATCGACAATGAAGGCAGCGATAGAACTGGCAAAGGATGGTCCGTCACGCAGCTGAATTTTTAGACGTACCAAAATCAACCCTTTATCGCTATATATTTTTGATGAAAGTAGGCAGAGGCAGTTTTCAGTTGATGAACTGACTTCTGGAATGTACATAATAGTCAAGTACACAATGAAGAATCGAGTTGATCATTATACGGAATTATACGATATGAAACATCAGAGGAATGTAGGCCTATTTGTTGTCAAACTTATGGTAGGCCTACGTCAACCGTCAAGGTTAAAAAGGTTGTCGTTTGTCTTTCCCGACAAAGAGCAAACCGACATTAGCCTTGAAAATGTCGTAGGTCTACTTGTTATGCCAGAGCCAACGTCAGCTGGAAAGACATCACGAACATCCTCAATATAGGCCTACACTCTCAGTGGTGTTGATTTAAGTCATTAATTTAAAATCTGGAACATGCAGGACCTGTAGACCAATTGTTAATTTTAAAGGCCTACAGCAGTGTTGTAGTTAAGAGTTTTAAATAAATCAGTTGTCTCTGGTTTAGGCGACAAGATAGGAGCCTGCCTACGTCAGCAGGCCTAGGCCCATTTTTAATTTGTATGAGTAGGCTTAGTATTAATCTACAGTAATACAGAAACTATTCAAATATAACCTAGTCGTTCTAGGCCTAAGCTATAGGCCTATTCAAAGTCATAAAGTCATAATATTGGTATTTTATAAGACTTTATGTGTGGAAATATAGCCAATTTTCTTTAGGCTATTATTAAAGTCATAACTTTTTGCAGTCATTTTTGTGTTTTTATAGATAGGCCTAACTAGTTTTTGTAAATATAATTATGAATAGGCTATCCTATTTATAATTCAATAATCCTAGTTAGCCTACTTAAATCACTAATAAATTACTCTATTAGACAAAGCATATGCTATTAGATAGATGTAAATTAGTGTCCCAATGTAGCCCAGACAGTGTCCCAATGTGCCCCAACAATGGGGCACATTGGGACACGTTGGGGCCTCTCAGAAATTGAAAACTGTGAGTTTATTAATCATCACACACTGTCCATTTTTATACAAAACAACGAGTAACATGCTAAAGTAACATCTAACTGTTTAAATATTTGCACGGACTTTATTGTTTGATCATAATTTTGAAAAATGTTATTTTTGTCCCAATGAGCCCTGGTCTCCCCTACATTAGAAAAGTATTTTGGAAAACTATTTTGGAAAAGTATTTTGAATTCTCCAAAATACTTTTTAAAACTATTTGAAAATACTTTTACAAAATACTTTTCAAAAGTATTTTGAAAATAGGGGCCTACAAAATAAAATAGTATTTTCTATTTTGAAAATAGAAAAGTATTTCAAAATAGAATTGTGCCCATCACTGGCTACCTGAAGTTCAAAGTAATTCTAGTTAGTTTCAGCAATATGATATTTTAAAAGGTAGTAAATCATAAACTTTGAATGACTGATCGTAATATCTTTCCTGAATTGATTGCGAAATCAGCCCGTGCCCATAAAAATCGCCGAGCCCCTGGGCATTTGCCCCACATTGTCCTATTTCGGCGCGTTTGATCAATCAATCAGTCAATAATGATAAATCAACCGATCGATATATCGATTGCACACCCATCAATTCTACAACCTGCTCGTCACACATTTTTATACTATTAAAATAACTTTGGATTCGACTTCCAATTAGACAAAGATGATTATAATTTTCTAATGACAACAATGATCATTAATGCGACTACTTATTATGGAATTAAATTATTGACGATTGATGTATTTATTCTTTTATAGGTCATCAGCTGAAGTTCTTGAGTGATGCTATCCAAATGTTACGGTAACCATATCGACATCCTTGAACATATTTATTGGAGATTAAAATATTAATTAAATTCACCTCGATGCAGATTTCACTGTTGCCTTCGTCTTGGAGTATAAACCGCAGAATCCAAACAATGTCTGCAGGGTGTTCTCGAGTGTTGGTCCGATTCACAGACTATCATTGTTTAAACATAGAGCGCCAAGAAACAGCATGATGGCCGCAGAGTCCAAAGTAGAAGCTTAATATATATATACATATATATATATATATATATATATATATATCGAGCAATACTCATTGTTCTTCTGTTTCTACTTCGCCGAGAGTTCGTTGAACAAATCTGTTTTTTATCGACCACAAGAAAGTGAAAGATCAAATAAATTCACTGGCAAGAGAAAGAGCGAGAAGATGCAGGCCTACAATCGAAATACTTTGAACCATGGTTGTTGTTTAAGTTGAATGGAGTTTGCCCGATTTCGAATATAAATCATTGAAGACTCTAAGTGAGAAACTTTTTAAACAATGGACTGCTTTTAGGTTAGAAAGAAGTTTAACTCGAAGCAGATGTGACCTGCATCGATACGTGGATTGTGTGGGCGCGGTGGTGTAGTGGTATGTTGGGTGTCTTGCAGCCGAAGGGTTGCGGGTTCGAATCCACATCAAGCCACCGCGTAGGGTCCATGGGCAAGTCCTTCACTCGCAATTGCTTATGCGCTTCGGCGTGAAACTCCGAAACTCCGAAACTCCGCGCTGTAGTCGGGAGCGCCTCTGAGTAGAGATCTTAAAGGGGCGCTATAACAAGTGTTCATACATAATGTATGTATACGTGTTTCTCAACTATCTTCGGCTAAAGCTAATTTTGGAAATGGGTTGATTGCATGCCATGCAACTGACACAAGACCACTGCGCTAAACGAGATACCAACCAAGAAACAAGAAGCCACTCCGAACAAAAGCAGGATTCCACAAGAAGTGTTTTACCGGTAAAACCGGCTAGTGGCTGGATATCGAGAACAACAGAAGTATGAAATACATACTGCATACATTTTGGACTTTGGTGGATATGATCTATCCACCAAACTGTAAAATGTATAAGTTGTGATGTCGATTGCATAGACCTATTGCGCAATTGTTATGCAGCTAGCAATAATATTTTCAATAACTCATCAAGTTTGCCGGAGCTAATGCAACAGCAGATATCTAATATAGCCTAACTGTTTAAATATTTAAGCCGGAGCTGAGTAAATTAGACACTTGCTGGAATAATGTGTGACGTAAAGTGTTTTGTTTCCACATAATAATAGGAATCAGAAAGAGAATTCTCTGCAGGTCTAGGCAGTTTGAACTTTAAATTTATGAGATTTATTGCCATGTTTATAAATGTACTTCTTAAATGCATGCTACCTGTTGATAATAGAGTACTCAATCAATAATGCATTCTAACATTCAGTTATGGACACGATTTTAAATATCTAGTTAATGGAATTTTGTGAGTAAAGGACAACATGTCTAATGTCTGTTGTCATATCGCGGGCGCTTAACGTTTACGCTTCCAGAGAAGCACTAGTTTAAGTTGTCATCCAGTCAGTTTATGGAGTGTTTGTCTTTTTGCTCAAATCTTCGTTTATCTTCTCTGTTCTGCGTTGTGCGTAATAGTACACATCATATCATATACATTATGTGTACGATTATGTTAGTTGCTTTGCCTATTCAGTAACTTTGAATCTATTATGTTGCGCACAGAAGTAGTCAGGGCAAACTGATGGAGTCGCAATGCTAAGAATATGGAGTTGGTAACGTCACCATGGAATGGTTGCGCACAGCAAGTGACCGTGATGGTGAAGGCCAAAACCATAGAGAGCAGAGCTCATTTCATTTCACCGACTCAGAAGATGCTAATGATTCTGACATCTGAAGCTTACTAGTAATAACAATGTTCACTTACGGTATCGTTGTCAGTGCCAGCTTTATCGATAAGGTGGTAACAACTCGTTACAATCTTGGTCTTGGACAGATGTGCACTTTTGCTCTATTAAAATTAGTAGCTAATGATTATGCTTTTGCTTGTTAAAGGTTAACACTTGCATTTGATTCCGTGTTCTCTCGGCGTGGGTACTTGAAATTGAAATGCATCGCCTGGAACAGCAGTTGATTAAGGATAAAATCAGCCAAAGTGCCATCAAAGGAGTCCAAACATAAGAAATGGTAAGGAAAGACACTACTAATGGGGTTTCTCTTAGTGAAGAAACGCAGGGCCACGTGCATGCCCATACAGGTCACATGCTCACAAGCACGAGTGAGCACAAGGCAAATATGTCCCACATGTTCTGCGGCGTATAACTTTTTTAACACTCGCGAATCTGTGCTCCAGTAGGTCAAAAAGAATAGTTTTCAGGAGCTTCTAGAATGTGTCAGAGAGTGACGACCTGGGAAACAGACGCAACTCAAGAGGGAGGCCATTCCATACCGCCGGGCCTACAACAGAAAAAAGCGGCTTTGCATGATACTACTACTCACTGCTCTTGTATTTTATCAAACTGAAACTGAGTAAAACTTATGTGCTGTTGGCCTATTTAAGCTACTTATAATTCTTATATGAGTGAAAACTGAAATCGCCCGTTTCACGAAAATGTTCATCTGAGCTTAGCCACTTGTTTAGGATATGTAGAGACCGATGTCCATAAGGCTTGAAGGTACGAAGAAGCAACCCGGAGCAGAGAGTTGGGCATAAGTGTGAGAATTTTGAACTGAATGCACTGGGGCACAGAAGCCAGTGGAGAGTTTCCTGAATGAAGGCAGGTATGTTAGCATACTTCGGGAGACCGCCAAAAAGGCGGACAGAAGAGTCAAGTATTGACTGACGCTTGGAGAGGTTTAGTGAAGAGAGGCCAGCATAGATGGAGTTGCCGAAGTCAACCCTATAGTACAAATCAGTGCATGGACGAGAGTGTTGACCGCGTGATGCGAGAGTGACGGATGGTGCGAATTTGTCGTAGATGATACAGGCATGTTCGAGAGAAGCGATTGATATGGTCTGAAAATGAGAGAACTAGATCCAGTGTACCGCCATGGTCCCGAAATGAGGCAGAGTAGTGGACTTCTGTGTCATATATATATTGGGTTCAGCAAATGGGCGATGCTGGATAGCAAAGGTTTCATTTAGCCAAGCCATTTGTTTCTCGAGTCTCGGGGTACGTGCGGGATGTCCTCCATTGGCTCCCCTATCCGCAGCGCATTGCCTACCGGGTCTCTGCATTGGTCCGGCGCTGCACTGAGGGCCTGGCTCCTCCATATCTGCGGGAACTCTGCTGCCCTACTTTGACTGTTCCGCGTCGTGGCTCGTTACGCTCAGCGGTGCAAGCAGCGCTCCTTGTCCCCCGTGCTCGGACTGCTATCAGACAGCGTCGCGCCTTCTCTGTGGCTGGCCCAGTGACCTGGAATGGGCTTCCGGTGGCACTGCGTCTGACCTCAATAGGACACTCTGCTCAGTTCATTCTCTGGCCTTAAGACTGTCCTGTTTGACCGAGGTTGGGCTGGGAGCGCTCCTGAGTAGACTGTCTTGAAGGGGCGCTATATAAAACTACTGTAATAATAATTTGACAAGGGGGCAATTTGTCCATGGTTTCCGATTTGAAGGAGACCCAGACCAACGAATTTGGATGAAAGTAGGCTACTCAATTATTGACGCCGATAAAAATTTGATGCATCGATACAAGGGTCACTGCGTTTCAAATCCACGAGTAGTTTGGACCCAAAGTCCAATTAAAGGCCCAACTCCGATTGTAGTATGTACCGGTCTCCCAGTCACTACAAACTATTTTCGACACTGCGTAAAACAACAATTTTCCGTACTCATGTGTGATATGAAACACTATAATCAACTATACTGCTTCCCAACCGAAAACTGTATAACTTAAGTGTATCTTGTGATAACGTCCGATTGTATCCGCAATATAATGGATATCTACTATTGAATAGCACGAAATGGAACTTATGACTAGTAAATGGTATCTGTAGATACTACATAGTATAATTCACAATATATAATTAAGTAAGTAAGTATATCATTTATTGAAAAACCAACTGCTTCACCGCATCTTGGTGTACATAGTTCATCACATAGAAAACAAATTAAGTATTTAAAACATCCGTGTGACAAATGTTTCACGAGATAGAGAGTAAGTAACACTTAGACATATTTAAGAACTTTTAGAAATGTTAAACCACATGCATGAGTATAATCATTTCACGTCATTTTCTCTTCTTCGCTGCATCATAAATGGCAGTTGTTCCTCATTCAAAGGTGACGTTATTGACTTCACAATCGTCACTACTGAACACTCATGGATGATTTCAAATAGGACCCTGGTGATCTTTGAAATAGCTGACCAATATGCGTCTGGGCAGAGCGGTGAAGCCGTCTTTGGAATGCAGAACGGCCCGGTTATCAATCATTACGACATCTGTGTGTTGCCACTTGAAGGATACTCTGACCTCGTCCATGACCTGATTCAAAATCTCAATCGTCTGGTCGCTTATGGTATCTCCGTTGGGAAATTTGGCCCTCAATTTGTTAGTGTCGCCCTTGTACTGCCCCATTATTGAATAATGGAAAGATGAATTGAACCACATCGTCTTTCCATTTCCCTTATGGACGCGGATTGCAGGCAATATTTCGGATGTGATTTTCATCGACCCGTCTTCGAGCCACTCGAAATCAAAACCAAGAGCCTTGATAGTTTTCTCGGCCTCCTCTTTATTGGATGTGAAACACGTTGACTGCCAGGTCCGTCCGTATGGATTTCTCTCATCGTTTACATTTGGGGCCACCCTGGAGTAGCGCATTCCCTCCTTCTCGAGGCGACGGACGAAATCAGGGTCACGCTCTGACATCTTACGGTAGATAACGTTCGATAGGGCGATTGGGGTGTTGCCTCCTTCCTTGGCTGGAATATCGCAGTAGAAAAAGAGGATGTAAGGGTAGTCCTTGATGTGCGCCATTTCATGATGTAGTGGGATTATAAATGGAGGAGCCGTCTCACTGGCCGTGTGGACGTTGCCAACTACGCTGTATCTCAAACCGGAGCCGCCGACGTCGAGAAATGGATCGTAGCCGTATGCCTTGGCAAACTCGTCGAAATCTTCCGGTGTGTCCAAGAGAAATCCTCGGTAGAGGATCGCTCCGTACTTGAGGAGAAGACCCTCGATGACTGTGAGGTTCTTCTTGACCCAGTCCTTCCAAAACTGGGCGTCCTTATCCTTGAAGGCGTCAGTTGGACTCAGAATTAGTGGAAATGATAGACCGTCAAAGACTTTCTGTTCTTTGATGTTCACTGATTTCACTTCATCTGGAAGGTCGAGTATTTCCGGTTCATTCGACATGGTTGATTGATTTCACCACGCTGTGGAAAATAATCAGATAAATAGTCAATCAATAAGTCATTGAGTCAATTAATCATTCGATCGATTGGTAGATCGATTTAGTGTCCAACTACCTAACCCGCAAATCGTTTATCGCATTTTAGTTTACTGAGACTGATATTAAAAATGTTGACCAATAGTTAATTAGGTTAGGAATATTCTGTGATGACAACAATTATGAAAATCGACCACCCGTAATCACTATGATCATGGTGTAATCATTCTCGTCAGGGAATGAGCAGATGAGGAGGATACCCAGACTAAAGTTTTGCCGATGAGGAGGAGGAAGGTCATTCCAAGCAGGAGGTCTCACAACATCAAATGACCGACGTTGGGCTAGTGCGGTCCTGGTCCGAGGGACAAAAAGGTCGTATCGGTCCGTAGAACACAACGAATGAAGCGAGGTAGCAGATAACGATTTTCCCATAAAGTCAAAGAGATATTTAGTGGTAAGGCCTAACTGCGATTTGGACACCAGAAAGAGAATCTTATAGCGAATGCGAAAATTTATAGGCAGTCAGGGTAGGACTTCAGACATGATTATAGGTTAAAGTTTCTTCATTAGGATGATATAAGGTCTGCTCAAGATTGGCTGACTTTCTTAGATGTATGCGGGACTATAATGATTGTGCATCAAGGTGCAGTTGGCAATTGGTTTATTAAGGGATATTCTCACTAACTTAAAAACGATAAACGTTTATTGTCAGTATACTTTATACTTTTTAACTGTGTTTATAAGATGTCTGTTCACCAAAATGCGATTAGCAATTGGTTAATAGCTTACTTACTTAGGTAGAGATATGTGCAAACTAGGAAGACGGGCGATTAGCATTTAGAACCGAATGAAGCAAGAATAGGTAAAAGAGGGGAACATCTCAGTCAACAACGAGTACTCAAGCTTAGCAAGGTGTTGCGTAGCGTCAAACTAAATCAGTTGGGTTTTATCTGCATTTTGGCAAAGACGGTTGTCGACATCCAGATATGTAAGTCATGAATGAGCGAGTCAATGGAGCTAAGGAGAGTTGTTCAGTCGGTCGTCCATGCACAAAAGCTTGGGCATCATCAGCATAAAGATGGCCATATGATCCATATTTAGAAAATAGGGAAGGGATGTCCGCAGTGAAAATAGTATCCAGTTGATTTATGGATTAAGTATTTTCGTTTAGGTTCAGTGCATTGATATATTCACCATATTAATAAATTAATGTTACGAAAATTAACTTCAGTTCATTACATTTTTACATTCACAAGGTAAGTCTATAGGCCTATAGAATGCACTTACTTGGAGTACTAAACTTTATGCAAATAGAGTTCAAGCAATCTCTATGTGCGGTCTCGAGTATACAGCAAAGGACAGTGTTGCATTGGTTTTTGTATACTGAGCGTTAGGCAACAATATGGCGGCTGCAGAGTACGAAGTTGAAGTTTAAAATATTTATCTGGAACTCAAGCAAAGCCCATTGTGAGAGTGAGAGAGAGAGAGAGAGAGAGAGACAGAGAGAGAGAGACAGACAGACAGACAGACAGACAGACAGACAGACAGACAGACAGACAGACAGCACAGACAGACACATAGACAGATAGATAGACAGAGACAGAGAGACAGAGATAGGGACAGAGTCACCGAGACAGAAATTCATTCATTCATTTCATGGATTTTTATAACGCCTCTTCAAGAAACCTACTCAGAGGCGCTCCCTCTCATACTGTCTTGTTGCAGAAAGCCGTGTCCGTATAGAGAAATGCCAGAATCCTTTCGCCCTGCTTTCGCATCACGTGGTCCGTCAAGAAAAAATGGCAGCCGTTATTTTCAAACGATATTTTAACCTGGCGTGAACTTAAAGTATCCTTAAATCGGAATAGAGACGACAGTTTGAGTTTAAAAAGTTGCATTGACCCAGAAATTCACAGGAGAACTATCTGTAATTATTTCATATCGCTACAGTATTGCATTGACGAGTTTTTAGTGGGACAGATAATTATACAGAGGGACAAACTTTCAGACTTACAGTTTAGAATAGCGACAACAATGACTAAAAGTATTCTAGTCATTTTTGACATCGAGCAAATTTAGCAACAGCCCATATCTTGAAAATCGGTCACATCATTGTATCTTTTACAACGTTATCAGTTGATATTGCATATTGTATATTCTTAAAAGGTGCCTAATTATTTTTCTAAGTTGGCGTAATTTGTAAAGATGGGAATGTTTAAGTTTGTTTGTGGTTTTGTTTAATAGTCGGCTGTGGTAGTGTTCATACTGTTCAGTCCCAACTGATATCGTTAAACGTCGAATAATATTAATTATTTTTAAATCTTACATTCTGTATAGCGCGAACAAAATTATAAATCACAAAACATCCAACGATATCGCGTCACTCTCATGCCAACAAAAGAATAATGTTCATTAGAAACCACTAGTGAGAACATGAAGGTTTGGAACATCTTTCGATCACACTTCAGCCTCAATCTCTGATCCGATGGGGAGGCACGCTTGGCTAAAGGCAATCGCCACATTTGATAACCCGAGGCAACAGTTCATACACTGCAATCACTGCACTACAAAGTTCATGCGTGTCTAGGTTGTAAACCTATTGTCTACTGTTCCAAGAATTTTAGTCATTGTTGACAGCGGGAGCAAATTCAGCAACAGCCAGACCTTGAAATTCGTTCACAGATCATTGTATCTTAGAAAACGTTATCAGTTGTTGTGCATTTCTTTAATTTATTTGTACGGACTTCTGTTGACCTGTAGTTGTAAGGACTTCAGTCGACCTCCGAAAGAGGCTGTGATGAAACCTAGTCGCGCGTTTTGGCTGATGGTCGGTTGTCATTGGCCGGATGGCCTGCCGACCGCCCGCTAAGGGGTGATCTACCCCTCGAACCGGTCAGCAGTGTTAGGAAGACACGATCAAGATGTTGTTTATTCAGTCAAGCAACCTCTTTAACTATTCTTAATGCTTAAGAGCCTAGTTTATACCCAGCCGATGTCCTAATTACTGATCCTGGGGTAGCGTGGACAAACACGACCAATTTTGATCAGGTTTTTGGCGAAGCACGTAGAGGTTAGGGGTTTCTCCTTTCCTCGGTCATCCTGTAGGCCAACCTGCACCCGACCCATAAGTACGCGACTCACTGCCCTTATAAATCATTCTGTCAGTCTGTTTATCTGTCTGTATGTCTCTCTGTCCGTCTGTCTCTCTTTCTTTTTATATATCTTTCTTGCTGTTCCCAATTTGGATCTACATACTCAATCAATCAATCAATCAATCATAAAATTTATATAGCGCCTCTTCAAGGGCTCTACTCAGAGGCGCTCCCAAGCCAAGCCTGATCATACAGAAAAGTCTTCAATTGGGCGTAGAAGGAAGCCGAGTGAATGCGAGGAGATAACCGAAGGAAAGATGGCAAGACATTCCACGCTGTTGGACCAACAACAGAGAATGCTCGGCGCTGCATAGTAGCAGTGCGGGCATGTGGAACCAAGAAGTCACCCCGAGAAGAGGAACGGAGGGCTGAGCGACCCTTAAGAGAAGAAGAGAGAGTGAAGATGGTGCACAAGTAGCGAGGAGCTGAACCCAAGACGCTTTGCCAGACGAGAGAGCAGAGCCGATATAGGAATACGCTGCCGGAGGGGAAGCCAGTGTAGAGTATGATGCATGTAGGAGGATACGCTACCACAGCGAGGAATGGAACCAACAAGGCGCGCCGCAGACGCGAAAAGAGCTCTCTCAAGGGAGGACAAGCGGACTTGAGGAAGACCAGTGTAAAGAGAAGAGCAATAGTCTAGACGAGAGCAGACGAAGGCATGGATAAGAGTAGAAGCAGCAGAGGTTGAAAGAGAGCGAGCAACGACCCTAAGCTGACGAAGATGGTAAAAGCAGGAGCGAGACAAAGAGGAGAGGTGTTTAGTAAAGAGGTTAGTTCCTGATCAAGGATGACATTCAAGGTCTCGTAAATACTACACTCCATAGTCTTAAAAGGTACCTAATTATTCATAAAGGAAATTAATATAGAAGGGAATATTTGAGTATATTTCTGTTTTTGCTTTATAAGTCGGTTATTGTAGTGTTTTGTCTCTTCTTCGGCAGCCGCTTCATGGTAGGCCTACAGAGAATTGTTGATTTCGGACTATAAGAAATTGAGCTCTGAAGAAAAGTTGAAAAGGTTGTTGTATATTCGTTTATTTGATAAACAAGCTTGCAAACCGCAGCAAGGTTCAGAACATTGGACTTAGGTAGGCTACAAGGAACAGGTGTGGATTAACAACATGGGGAGAAGGAGGAGCAGAGGAGATCTAATTGAAGGGTAAAAGTAGTGCTTCGAAGGAAGCACCACTCTTTGAATTTGCACCAAACTCGGGAACGCAGACATTTATTGTTTAAGAAGCGGAAAGGAATATTAGGGCAGAAATAGTTAAGTGGAAGAGTTGTAGACTTGTGGAATTGGTTTAGATGATAGTACTGCCTCGGTGGACACTATCACAGCTTTTAGAGGACGCTGCGAAAAATTGCGCTATTAAGCTTTCCAAGTTGATTTGCAGTGGTTTTAACACAGACTATATATATGTCTACTCAGATTTAAATCTCGGGCTAGCACGGTCCTTGCATGGGGACCCTAAATGACGTTGCGTCCATTCAAACGGGCGAGCGGCGGTAAAGGATCTCACCCGATTATTCATTGAAAAATGAGCATGGTCGAGGCCATAGTTCAGTCGCAATAGAAGAACTAGAGCATTTACATTACATTGAACCATTTAAGGCCCTTGTAATATTTTGTTGTATGGTAAAAAAAAGATTTTCTATCAGATGATTTGATCTAAGATTTTCAACGAACATTATCTAAAGGTCAAAACGATTTATGTAAATGTGTAGCATATTGGATTGCGTATTGGACTGTCGAAGCTCAAGGAATGTCAGCGAAAGTTTGATGTTCAAAGGAATAGTAGCAAGTACAATCTTTTCTCAAGATTCAAATGTGTGCATATTTCAAATTGAAAACAATGAATGTCATTGCTCAATGGAATATCATTTTAGAGTGCAGCAATCTTAAATGTAATTTCAAAGTGTAGGACTACCTCTGAGATACTTCATGGAAATTGTCAAATTGTATCCAATTAATTTAGAAAATCGTGTTTACCATACATAACTTGTACTGTAATATTTTGCAACTAATTAAATGCAACTAGAGACTTTGAAATCATTAACATAATTATTACATGTATTTGTTTTGATGAAAAATATTTCTTTCAATTTACACACGTTGTGTACTTAATTCTAATAAACAATGAGGCACTTTTCAGGCGTTAGTAAACATCTCCAGTTGATTAACTTGAAAGATAAGTGTTGTAACATAAATAATTTCAATTGAGCAAATTGAGCCAGATAAAGATAGAAAAGCTGTAAGTGATTATGTAAAGTAACTGACAAGTTATTCTGTCAGCAGCAATACTTTCACCCAAGTGCGTCAAATACTTAACCAATCGCAATCGTAATCTCCAAACTTCTAAGGCGCCTCTCGAAAGCCAAGCGCAGGGCACAAGCTTATTCACGAGCTCAACCAATATTGCAAACAGCAGGTCAGTGTAACTCGACCTACTATTATCATTCACAGCACTCCTAAGGATTGTAGAATTAACAAGACATTATTGATCTCATTCGAACTGTCATGGCAAAGTTAATTAGTATTTTTCTCTTGTCGACTTTTAATTGAAAACTCATCGACCAACGTCGCCAACGAGACTGTGACGAAAATTAAACATTGATTGCATGAATCATAATTATTATAAACAAGAACAGCAGGAAACTCAACCTTTCCTAAATTTATCATGTACAGGCTATCTAGTAATGTATAGCACGATATGGTACTTATGAGCAGTAAATGGTATTCTATAGATACTACAAAGTATTCACATTAAGCAAGAGGCACTTAAAAGTATTTATTGACTTTTAGAAATATTAAATTGTATGCATGAATATAATATTATTATCATTTTAAGTCATTTTCTCTTCTTTACAGAATCATAATTGGCAGTTGTTTCTCATTCAAAGATATCATTACTGACGTCACAGTCGTCAGTCTAGTGACCACTCCTGGATGGTTTCAAATAGGACCCTGATGATCCTTGAAATAACTGACCAATATTCTCCTTGGAGGAGCGGTGTAATAAAGGTTTGGAATGCAGAACGGCCCGGTTATCAATCATTACGACATCTGTGTGTTGCCACTTGAAGGAAACTCTGACCTCGTCTATGACCTGATTCAGGATCGCAATCGTCTGGTCGCTTACGGTATCTCCGTTGGGAAATTTGGCTCTCAATTTGTTTGTGTCGCCCTTGTACTGACTACATAAGTGAGGAATGTCAAGATGAATTGAACTACATTATTTAACAAATTTAATATCGGGCTAGCACGGTCCTTGCAGGGGGACCCTAAATGGCGTGGCGTCCAATGAAACGGGCGAGCTGTGGTAAAGGACCTCACCCGATTATTCATTTTAAATGAGCATAGTCGAGGCCATAATGCAGTCGCAATAGAAACCCTCTTATATTTACATTACATTGAACCATTTAAAACCCTTGTTATATTGTGACATTGTTGTATGGTAAAAAAGATTTTCTAGCAGATGATTTGATCTAGATTTTCAACGAACATTATCTAAAGATCTAAGATTTTCAACGAACATTATCTAAAGGTAAAAACGATTTATGTAAATCGATTTATGTGCAAATGAATAGCATAATGCAGCATATTGGATTGCGTATTGGACTGTCGAAGCTCAAGGAATGTCAGCGATATTTTGATGCTCAAAGGAATTAGTAGCAAGTACAATCTCTTCTCAAGATTCAAATGTGTGCATAATTCAAATTGAAAACAATTAATTTCATTGCTCAATGGAATATCATTTCAGAGTGCAGCAAATCTTAAAAGTCATTTCAAAGTGTAAGACTACCTCTGAGATACTTCAAGGAAATTGTCAAATTGTATCCAATTAATTTAGAAAATCGTGTTTACCATACAATATAACATAACTTGTACTGTAATATTTTGCAACTAATTAAATATAATAATTATTCTTTATTGAAACTAATCCGGTTGACAAACCGCAACCGGTTACAGTGTACAATTATGCAATTGAATCAATTCTCAAGAACACAAATGACAGAAGACATAAATCTTAACTACTAACATAGAACAGACAGCCTGCAATACACGGCGCTAATAGCAGCCTACAAAGCATGTCCGCCTACGGACCTCGGTCTCGGTACCTCTCGCTCTCTATGCCAGTGATGTCATCCAATGCGCTATCGGGCCCACCCATGTGCAACTACAGACTTTGAAATCATTAACGTATTATTTTGTTTGATGAAAAATATTTGTTTCAATATACACACGTTGTGTACTTAATTCTAATAAACAATTAGGCACTTTCTCAGGCGTTAGTAAACATCACCAGTTGATTAACTTGAAAGATAAGTGCAGTAACATGAATAATTTCAATTCAGCAAATTGAGCCAGATAAAGATAGAAAAGATGTAAGTGATTATGTAAAGTAAATAAGTAACTGATAAGTTATTCTGTCAGCAGCAATACTTTCACACAAGTGGGTCAAATACTTGACCAATCGCAATCGTAATCTCCAAACTTCTAAGGCGCCTCTCGAAAGCCAAGCGCAGGGCACCAGCTTATTCACGAACGCAACCAATATTGCAGGTCAGTGTAACTCGACTTACTATTATTATTCACAGTATTCCTAAGGATTGTAGAATTAACAAGAAATTATTGATCTCATTCGAACTGTCATGGCAAAGTTAATTAGTATTTTTCTCTTGTCGACTGTTAATTGAAAACTCATCGACCAACGTCGCCAACGAGACTGTGACGAAAATTAAACATTGATTGCATGAATAATTATAACTACAGAACAGGAGGTCAGTGAGAACTCATTGATTTCATTAAAGTTATCATTGGCAGCGCGTTAATTACTAACGGAACTAATTAAAAGTTATTGACTCTATTGAACGTCATGGCAATGTTAATTAGAAATTTATTTGCTGCTGGTTCAACCGATGACGCAAAT
>JACEVL010001525.1:0-27690 GCA_020284085.1 Aporrectodea caliginosa
AAAAACTCTTTCAATAACTCCTTTCAATAACTCTTTCAATAACTCTTTTCAATAACTCTTTTCAATAACTCTTTTCAATAACTCTTTTCAATAACTCTTTCAATAACTCTTTTCAATAACTCTTTTCAATAACTCTTTTCAATAACTCTTTTCAATAACTCTTTTCAATAACTCTTTTCAATAACTCTTTCAATAACTCTTTTCAATAACTTTTTCAATAACTCTTTTCAATAACTCTTTTCAATAACTCTTTTCAATAACTAATCCTTTTCAACAACTCTTTTCAATAACTCTTTTCAATAACTCTTTTCAATAACTCTTTTCAATAACTCTTTTCAATAACTCCTTTTCAATAACTTTTCAATAACTCTTTTCAATAACTCTTTTCAATAACTCTTTTCAATAACTCTTTTCAATAACTCTTTTCAATAACTCTTTTCAATAACTCTTTTCAATAACTCTTTTCAATAACTCTTTTCAATAACTCTTTTCAATAACTCTTTTCAATAACTCTTTTCAATAAGTCTTAACTCTTTTCAATAATAACTCTTTTCAATAACTCTTTTCAATAACTCTTTTCAATAACTCTTTCAAACAACTCTTTTCAATAACTCTTTTCAATAACTCTTTTCAATAACTCTTTTCAATAACTCTTTTCAATAACTCTTTTCAATAACTCTTTCAATAACTCTTTTTTCAATAACTTTCTTTTTCAATGACTCTTTTCAATAACTCTTTTCAATAACTCTTTTCAATAACTCTTTTCAATAACTTTTCAATAACTCTTTTTCAATAACTCTTTTCAATAACTCTTTTCAATAACTCTTTTCAATAACTCTTTTTTTCAATAACTCTTTTCAATAACTCTTTTCAATAACTCTTTTCAATAACTCTTTCAATAACTCTTTTCAATAACTCTTTTCAATAACTCTTCAATAACTTTTTTTCAATAACTCTTTTCAATAACTCTTTTCAATAACCCTTTTCAATAACTCTAATAACTTTTCAATAACTCAATAAGTCTTTTCAATAACTCTTTTCAATAACTCATTTCAACTCAATTTTCAATAACTCTTTTCAATAACTCTTTTCAATAACTCTTTTCAATAACTCTTTTCAATAACTCTTTTCAATAACTCTTTCAATAACTCTTTTCAATAACTCTTTTCAATAACTCTTTCAATAACTCTTTTCAATAACTCTTTTCAATAACTCTTTTCAATAACTCTTTTCAATAACTCTTTTCAATAACTCTTTTCAATAACTCTTTCAATAACTCTTTTCAATAACTCTTTTCAATAACTCTTTTCAATAACTCTTTTCAATAACTCTTTTCAATAACTCTTTTCAATAACTCTTTTCTTTTTCAATAACTCTTTTTTCAATAACTCTTTTCAATAACTCTTTTCAATAACTCTTTTCAATAACTCTTTTCAATAACTCTTTTCAATAACTCTTTTCAATAACTCTTTTCAATAACTCTTTTCAATAACTCTTTTCAATAACTCTTTTCTCTTTAATAACTCTTTTCAATAACTCTTTTCAATAACTCTTTTCAATAACTCTTTTCAATAACTCTTTTCAATAACTCTTTTCAATAACTCTTTTCAATAACTCTTTTCAATAACTCTTTTCAATAACTCTTTTCAATAACTCTTTTCAATAACTCTTTTCAATAACTCTTTTCAATAACTCATTTCAATAACTCTTTTCAATAACTCTTTTCAATAACTCTTTCAATAACTCTTTTCAATAACTCTTTTCAATAACTCTTTTCAATAACTCTTTTCAATAACTCTTTTCAATAACTCTTTTCAATAACTCTTTTCAATAACTCTTTCAATAACTCTTTTCAATAACTCTTTTCAATAACTCTTTTCAATAACTCTTTTCAATAACTCTTTTCAATAACTCTTTTCAATAACTCTTTTCAATAACTCTTTCAATAACTGTTTTCAATAACTCTTTTCAATAACTCTTTTCAATAAGCCATCAATGACTTTTTTTCAATACTCTTATTCAATAACTCTTTTCAATAACTCTTTTCAATAACTCTTTTCAATAACTCTTTTCAATAACTCTTTTCAATAACTTTTTCAATAACTCTTTTCAATAACTCTTTTCAATAACTCTTTTCAATAACTCTTTTCTTTAACTCTTTTCAATAACTCTTTTCAATAACTCTTTTCAATAACTCAATTTTCAATAACTCTTTTCAATAACTCTTTCAATAAGTCTTTTCAATAACTCTTTTCAATAACTCTTTCAATAACTCTTTTCAATAACTCTTTTCAATAACTCTTTTCAACAACTCTTTTCAATAACTCTTTTCAATAACTCTTTTCAATAACTCTTTTTCAATAACTCTTTTCAATAATAACTCTTTTCAATAACTCTTTTCAATAACTCTTTTCAATAACTCTTTTCAATAACTCTTTTCAATAACTCTTTTCAATAACTCTTTCAATAACTCTTTCAATAACTCTTTTCATAACTCTTTTCAATAACTCTTTTCAATAACTCTTTTCAATAACTCTTTTCAATAACTCTTTTCAATAACTTTTTCAATAACTCTTTTCAATAACTTTTTCAATAACTCTTTTTCAATAACTCTTTTCAATAACTCTTTTCAATAACTCTTTTCAATAACTCTTTTCAATAACTCTTTTCAATAACTCTTTTCAATAACTCTTTTTCAATAACTCTTTCAATAACTCTTTTCAATAACTCTTTTCAATAACTCTTTTCAATAACTCTTTTCAATAACTCTTTTCAATAACTCTTTTCAATAACTCTTTTCAATAACTCTTTTCAATAACTCTTTTCAATAACTCTTTCAATAACTCTTTTCAATAACTCTTTTCAATAACTCTTTTCAATAAGTCTTTCAATAACTCTTTTCAATAACTCTTTTCAATAACTCTTTTCAATAACTCTTTTCAATAACTCTTTTCAATAACTCTTTTCAATAACTCTTTTCAATAACTCTTTTCAATAACTAACTCTTTCAATAACTCTTTTCAATAACTCTTTTCAATAACTCTTTTCAATAACTCTATTCAATAACTCTTTTTCAATAACTCTTTTCAATAACTCTTTTCAATAACTCTTTTCAATAACTCTTTTTCAATAACTCTTTTCAATAACTCTTTCAATAACTCTTTTCAATAACTCTTTTCAATAACTCTTTTCAATAACTCTTTTCAATAACTCTTTTCAATAACTCTTTCAATAACTCTTTTCAATTACTCTTTTCAATAACTCTTTTCAATAACTCTTTCAATAACTCTTGTTCTGGTTTTCGTAATATGTCGTTCAATAAATGTTTTATAATCAAATTCGAGTATTGGAACATAACATGGCGCAGTCGACAGTTGTTTCATCAATATCAGGTTAGCAATAAACATTCAACGAACCTTTCCAACAAATCTTTTCAATAACTTTATAAGCACGCAAATTGTTCAATAAATCTTTTATAATCAAATTCGAGTATTGGAACATAACAACTCTTTTCAATAACTCTTTTCAATAAGTCTTTCAATAACTCTTTTCAATAACTCTTTTCAACAACTCTTTTCAATGACTCTTTTCAATAACTCTTTTCAATAACTCTTTCAATAACTCTTTTCAATAACTCTTTTCAATAACTCTTTTTCAATAACTCTTTTCAATAACTCTTTTCAATAACTCTTTTCAATAACTCTTTTCAATAACTCTTTTCAATAACTCTTTTCAATAACTCTTTTCAATAACTCTTTTCAATAACTCTTTTTCAATAACTCTTTTCAATAACTCTTTTTCAATAACTCTTTTTTCAATAACTCTTTTCAATAACTCTTTTCAATAACTCTTTTTCAATAACTCTTTTCAATAACTCTTTTCAATAACTCTTTTTCAATAACTCTTTTCAATAACTCTTTCAATAACTCTTTTCAATAACTCTTTTCAATAACTCTTTTCAATAACTCTTTTCAATAACTTTTCTCTTTCAATAACTCTTTTCAATAACTCTTTTCAATAACTCTTTTCAATAACTCTTTTCAATAACTTTTTCAATAACTCTTTTCAATAACTCTTTTCAATAACTCTTTTCAATAACTCTTTCAATAACTCTTTTCAATAACTCTTTTCAATAACTCTTTTCAATAACTCTTTTCAATAACTCTTTTCAATAACTCTTTTCAATAACTCTTTTCAATAACTCTTTTCAATAACTCTTTTTCAATAACTCTTTTCAATAACTCTTTTCAATAACTCTTTTCAATAAGAGTTTTTCAATAACTCTTTTCAATAACTCTTTTCAATAACTCTTTTCAATAACTAACTCTTTCAATCACTCTTTTCAATAACTCTTTTCAATAACTTTTCAATAACTCTTTTTCAATATTGAAAGAGTTTTTCAATAACTCTTTTCAATAACTTCTTTCAATAACTTTTTCAATAACTTTTTCAATAACTCTTTTCAATAACTTTCTTTCAATAACTCTTTTCAATAACTCTTTTCAATAACTCTTTTCAATAACTTATTCAAAAGAGTTATTGAAAAGAGTTATTGAAAAAGTTATTGAAAAGAGTTATTGAAAAGAGTTATTGAAAAGAGTTATTGAAAAGAGTTATTGAAAAGAGTTATTGAAAAGAGTTATTGAAAAGAGTTATTGAAAAAGTTATTGAAAAGAGTTATTCAAAAAGAGTTATTGAAAAGAGTCATTGAAAAGAGTCATTGAAAAGAGTTATTGAAAAGAGTTATTGAAAGAGTTATTGAAAGGAGTTATTGAAAGAGTTATTGAAAAGAGTTATTGAAAAGAGTTATTGAAAGAGTTATTGAAAAGAGTTATTGAAAAGAGTTATTGAAAAAGTTATTGAAAAGAGTTATTGAAAAGAGTTATTGAAAGAGTTATTGAAAAGAGTTATTGAAAAGAGCTATTGAAAAGAGTTATTGAAAAGAGTTATGAAAAAGAGTTATTGAAAGAGTTATTGAAAAGAGTTATTGAAAAGATTTATTGAAAAGAGTTATTGAAAAGAGTTATTGAAAAAAGTTATTGAAAGAGTTATTGAAAAGAGTTATTGAAAAGAGTTATTGAAAGAGTTATTGAAAAGAGTTATTGAAAAGAGTTATTGAAAGAGTTATTGAAAGAGTTATTGAAAAGAGTTATTGAAAAGAGTTATTGAAAAGAGTTATTGAAAAGAGTTATTGAAAAGAGTTATTGAAAATAGTTATTGAAAAGAATTATTGAAAAGAGTTATTGAAAAGAGTTATTGAAAAGAGTTATTGAAAAGAAAAGAGTTATCGAAAAGAGTTATTGAAAAGAGTTATTGAAAAGAGTTATTGAAAGAGTTATTGAAAAGAGTTATTGAAAAGAGTTATTGAAAAGTTATTGAAAAGAGTTATTGAAAAGAGTTATTGAAAGAGTTATTGAAATAGTTATTGAAAAGAGTTATTGAAAAGAGTTATTGAAAGAGTTTAATATTGAAAAGAGTTATTGAAAAGAGTATTGATTGAAAAGAGTTATTGAAAAGAATTATTGAAAAGAGTTATTGAAAAGAGTTATTGAAAAGAGTTTAATATTGAAAAGAGTTATTGAAATTCCTCTTTTCAATTACACTTTATTAACTCGCAAATAAGGAAGTAGACCTATTCAAATAGTATTTTATCACGGGACAAAATTGTGACTCGAAAACCGAGTCAGCGAGTCAAATTCGAGTCCGGGCCTTCGAGTCCGAGTCGCGACAAGCCAAGTCCGAGTCCACAAAAAATCGGTCTCGAGTCGGACTCGAGTCCTAGGCCGGACTCGAGTACTACATCACTGCCTAACCCACCTTAGGTTCGGCCGATGGTAGCGGCTGAACCCTGTTGGTATAGAGATGTTCTGCAGATGAGCACGTAGCCTAAAGCTTAGCTCAACTAAACAATGAAACCGAAGCTGGAGAAATTCTTGCCCCAGTACCTTTTACTAAAAGTCGGCGTCTCTGCAAGGCATCAACCTATGGCACGCCAAAACCAAGCCATATTTAACATACTCGACGATCACAGACGTCATCATCACCATCATCATCGTCGTCGTCATCATCAGTGATGGATGAAATGCGGACTAATCCCGGTCACGGTAGGTGACAATTTAACAACGTCGTCTTGAGTTGTGCAAATGTAGCCGACTACGAAAGCAAAGCAAAAGTCGTTTATTGGTGGAGAGCTGAAGACAAGATAATCAACAAACGCCGTGAGGAAACTTTCTTGAGCGAAGTCGAAAACTTTTGATTTTAACAGTTAACATACAATTGGTCGAGTCTTTTGAACAGCGAGATTGTTCTCTCGACTGCCACAATCATCAGAGATAAAGTCATCCGCTATTCATTACATCTTTCAGCAACAATAGTTTTCAAACGGTAACTATTCGGTCATTATAACGTTGCACTGGCATCCCGTTCAAGGGATAAATAAAGTTCAAGATTCTAGTCCTTGTTGCTTGGCACTGTGCCAGTATCATATGCCTAGTTCAGCGTCAACCAGCTCGGCTATTACTGCGCTCAGCTATTTGTGGAGATATGCAAGTGCTGTGCTTCCACACATCAGCTCAAGCCTTCAGAAGCCTTGGACCTTCTTCTTGGAACAGTCTGCCGCTATACATACGAACTGCTGCATTTTACTCAGTTCAGCAAACATTTTAAAACCTGCTTCAGATGAGACGATGTAAAATAATCATGACGTAAAATCGTTACGTTATCATGATTTAACATTACAATAATGTTACATAAGCCGCTTTCGGCCAGAAGTGTGGACATCGGTGGAACCTGTTCAATATGGATGGACCAATGCAAGAAAAATCACAAATGTTGAAGTCACCATACAACCATTATTATTATCATTATCATCATTATTATCCATTTATTGAGTGCCACAATCTAATGATCAAGCATCAATCTGAGCAACGCAAGAGAAGGATTTGCTCAAGGTCCCTACACAGTAACCGTCTCAGAGAAGGAGGCTCAAACCCATACCCTCCGTGTAACAAGGCAAGCACTCCAACCAAACCGGTCACTATATGTCTCTACAAGAACTCAGGGCTAAGAAGCCCCACAAATTTCTATCGATCTGGCCGACTTGAGACAGGATACATTGAGCAACCTGATGTACTTTAGGACCGCATCAAAGAAACTACATCACACAGAGAAAAGATTTCAACATTACACATATAATAAGTTAATTAGGTGCTCAACTCGTTACACAGTCTTTAAAACAATTTCGCGATTACATGCACAATAAGTTACCTACTGAATGCTAACAGTGGAATGATACAATTAAAATTATGCAACACAATGACTGTCAAGCTATTGCAAAACTGAACTGAATAATAATTGCTAAACATTAATACCTATTATTATCTTTTTTATTGTTAACATCATAATCAATACATACTCAAACTGTTGACCAACCACTAACATTCTGCAAACCGGTTGCAGTACTATTATTATTTACCATAGATGTCGGTAGATATGGACAATTACCAAAGGTTTTAGGTTGGAATGGTTTTTTAATGCAATACACACAACCGGAAATATACCCTTCGCAAGTGTACCACAAACATTAGTGGCAACGAAAACCAGCAACACTCTCAAAGAGAACATATGTGCGTGTTTCAAAAGCCAACACAAGGGGGAGTTGAAATTTCGACTAGTTGAGAGACTGGCACAAAGAAAAAGGCTTTACAAGACCAAACACGAAAACCAATTCGAACTTCAATGGTGATTTACTGTTTAACACTTAATGACAAGCTGCATTGGTTTCCCAGTCAATTTCAGTACCCTCTCGTTGTTACAGCATATACTATAACAAAGATGATTAGTGTCACCCACCTCCTTTACATAAGCTAGGGACTGGCACTTCCAGAGTACGAACAGTGGCGTGGTCCCTCTAATTTTAAGTTACACACAGAAACTTAGACACAGCCTTTATACAGCATTTAGATTTCCCACCACATGACTAGATGGTGTACAACTTATACAAATCCCTCCGTACAAACTACACCCCTCCGTATAATAAAACAGCCTTATTCGGGTTTTCCTGATCTATCGGATTTTACCCTGGCTTTTTCACAGAAAGTACAGAAAAGCTCGCACAAGGAATGTAGGAGAGGCGCTCATTTCATTTTCGTAGGCCCAATGCCTGATTTAGACTTGGTGGTCCCTTGTTAAAAAATTACACCACAAGGTCTCACAAAACTTGAAAACATATAAGCCTATGCCTTTTAAATTAATTAATAGCAAGGCATTCACAGTGAAAACTTAAAATTATTTTTGAATGAATGCATTTACTGATGACATATTTACATTTGGCCGGCTTCATCTCTATCATATATTTTAATACAGTCTACCATGGAAACAAAACTTAAATGTGATTTTTAAAATAATGCTAAAATTCATTAACATATATAAAAACATTTATTGAGGGCCCGCAGATTGTTAGGCCCAAAGCTGTAGGTTTTTTTTTAGCTTAATGGTAAATCTGGCACTACGCAGGCCCTTGAGCTGGCAATGGATGAATCCCAAGGTCCTGGACAGAGGGCCAGCTCATCTCTGGACAGGGGGCCAGCGCATCGCAGGACCTGCTGTTTACTTCCCAGCCTATGTTAGTACCAAATCACACTGCTTGGTGACAGAGGTACACATGCGCAAACAACTTCCTGAAGGTCATTGCCCGGCGTTGAACCCACAACTGCCCGATCCACAACCAAACATGCGACTGATAAACCACCGTGTTGCTGCACAGCGGATTAGGATTATTGCGAATTCACTTGAAACGACCATCAAATGATCTATTGAGCATTATGCAAATGGTGCTATAGAAGTCGTTCGATTAGATTAGCTTAAATGATATTAGATTAAATTAGATTTAAAACGCACAAAAAGGGGTAAAACCGTAGTTTATGTTGCCAAATTATTTTAATGGCTTCAATGCTGTACTTTACATTGTTAAGTAGGCCGTCTACCAATGTTCATGATAACTGTCATCAATCCAGCTTCCAGTTAAGCAAAGTATTATTTTTAACCAACTGCTTGGTGATAGAGCCACACAGCTATTAATTTTATGGAAAGATTTAGTCTCATCAATCCAACTTCTATTTACCGAAAATTATTTTCGTAAATCCAGCTTCTATCGAAGCAAAGACATAGTTTCATCAATCCAGCTTCCATTTGTGGAAACAATTATTTCCATCAATACAGCTTCTATTTAAGCAAATGATTAGTTTGATCAATCCAACTTCCATTTAGGCAAGCAATTATTTTCATCAATCCAGCTTCCATTTTAAATTGACCATATAAAATAATTTGGCAACGTAAACTATGGTTTTACCTGAAAAGATTCTGGTCCAACATCTACAACAGTCTGCATACACGTTTCTCTCACAAAAAGCGAAAATGAAGTAGTAGTAATTTATTGCCTCGACGTAACAGAAAAGAAACCCAGTAAAATAAAACTGAAAGCTCGCATTTTGTGCAGAACAACCAAAAGCCGAATCTCATCCAAATAAAGGAACAAAAATTATCACACTTTACTGTTCAACAAGTTACAGTTAGAGCAGACCCTTAAGCCAACCCCAAGTGGAAGAAATGTGTATGAAGAGTTAGTGACTTCATTTTCTTAGCCTCGGCATAATTATGAGGTCGAGTGGCCAGTCCTCTTCCTCGCTGTCTAATCTTCCCACTGACAGTGTATGGTCAGGGTACTCATTAGTTGAGGTGGCTAGAGGTGCAGGTGGAGCAGAAATCTCGACACAAATGTCTGCCCTGGTTGAGATTTGAACCCCAACCTATCGATTGACAGTCCAGCACGTTAACCACTACACTATTGTGTACCCTCTCTCTCTGTCTCTCTCGTGCCTCTTAAATTCTCTGTCTGTCTGTCTCTGTCTTCTCTCTCTCTCCTGCTTTATAAATGCCCAGATAAAAAACAATACAGTTGACAAGATTGAATTTTTAAAGTAACCATCATATTTTCAAATTGCACTCAAAATCCAACCTGATTAAACACCAACTCAAAACAGTTTTACAACAATGACACATTATCATAAACCAATTATTAATCAATTAACCATGCACAGGAAAAAGGACTCCCTTTGGTCTGAACAGTTTTGAGAAAAAACCTCTTATTCCAACCATTTCCATTTCTCATTTTTAAAATTAATCCTAATTTGTTAGACATCTAAGAAACAAGTATTGCACACATATTTGTGAAAAGATATTTTACAGATTTGTGGAGAAATTCTTAAATAAATAACCTACAGCTTATCTACAGGAACAGATGGATAATGGAATGTTTTGGTGGCGTGTGCTAAGAAATGCATGCTTCTCTATCTGCATGTGTGTGTTTTTACGTATATGGGCCATTATCCGAAAAGTGGCAAACTGGTGTCCTATGTGTTTTTCTTGGAGTTTCTTCATAAGTTGTACAAATTTTTTTTTCCTCTTTCAAAGAATGAAAAGATGAACAATTTTCAACACTATTTTAGTTCTTACATGTTTGAAAATTTAATTTTTTTTACAAAAAGTGCACGAAAAGTCATTACCATCCCCTGTCCACAACCACGTACAATGCATGACATTCAGCTGCCACGTAAATGTGGTGCAATAATCTGTAACAAAGGTTTCTCATTTTGATTAATGAATACCTAGAGTATGCAGTAATTACACATTTACACTGATTTCCATAGTATTTCCTTCTCCAAAAAACCTACAAAGTTTGTCCAGGGAAATACGCGTCATTGCCATCCTCATTTTTTGAAAGCCTCTCGTTTTTATAAAACGCACTTACTTACTTCAAGAAATAGAATGAGAACAAGATCTGATCTGCATCTAACACAAAACAGAAAGTCCATTTGAATATTTTCGATTGTCTTGATTTTATGAAGGTTTGTTTGCTGTAAATTAGAGAAGAAGAAATTTCTGCATCATTACCATCCATTTATGTATTTCATGGGTTCGGTAAATTACAACAGTCTGAACTGCCTTAATAACTGATTTTCTTCATGGCTTTTGTTGAACAGATTGAATTACTTGTCTCATAGAGTAATTCACATGGAAATGTTTCATGTGCTGTCATTAAGGACAGCATTATGTCATTACCATCCCCTGGTTGTTTTTCATCATTACCATCCCTTTTTTCAGAAATCTGCGATTTTCTCATTACCGTCCCATCTTCATAGGGATGGTAATGATGCATTTGTTATTACCATCCTGAAGGGTCATTACCATCCCATTTCATATAAAAATAAATTTAAAAATTTGGAAGTAATTAGAATTTACTATGAACTCTGAAAATGTTTGCCAAGTTGCACCTAATGCATATAATACACAGTTGTAGTCAATGCTGGGACAGATTTTTTTTGTCACTGAAAATACTATGGTGGATTTTTAATAATTTCGATAAATTGCTTAATTTCTCAGCACAGGACTAATAAATTTTGTGAAGGAAAGGCCTGCAGTATTCCAAATAATTGCTGGTATCATCTAGTTTATAATTGCAAAAAATCTAAGCACCAGATGTATATTTCAGGTCTGTGTGATCAAGTAAAAAAAGGGGGATGGTAATGACAAATCAGGAGTTTCTTTTGTATAAAATGTTAAAAATAATTAACTTACGATTACAAATATACTGGATTTCTTTCAGATTAGTTAATTTTAACATAGTAGCCGACTAAAAAACATACTTGCAAGAAAGTTTTGGATAAAAAAAATTTCATTTTCCAAAAACCGGATTGGACACTTTTGGGATAATGGCCCATATATGTGTGTCTGTTTCTGTTAGTGTCTATGTAGCTGTGTGTGTCTGTTTCTGTCTGTTTCTGAGTGTGTATGTACCTACGTGCGTGTCTGTAAGTGTGTGTGGCTGTGTTTGTGTCTCCTCTCCTCTCTCTATCTATCCGTCTGATTTTCTCTCTCTCTTTCTCTCTCTCTGTCTCTCTCTGTCTCTCTCTGTCTCTCTCTGTCTCTGTCTCTCTCTCTCTCTCTGTTTGTCTGTCTGTCTCTCTCTTTCTGATCTCCTCTTCCTCTTTCTCTCTCTATTGATGGCCAGACTGTTGTAGTAACTGTGTCTGTACCTGCCTGTGACTGTCTGTCTGTCTGTCTTTTCTACTTGCATCAGTCTGTCTTCCTAAGTGTGAATGTATTACCAAACAGTCTGAACCGCCTTTCATGGCAGCCTTCGTAACGTGGACAATTGTGCAACATATACTAACAACGATCTGGTTCGAATGCCAGTTCTATACAGATTCCTTTAACGCTCAAAACTTGGTTCGGACACGTGTCATGGCGAAAACATCGTGACAAGAACACACTAGTTCCAGGAATGCAGGTAGGTGACAGACGGAATCTATTCTGCGACAGATGACGTGTGAGAAATTTCTGCAGTGACATAGTTCAGCTGATGTGGATCACATTCGGAGATGCGTAACTGACAAAACCGTCTGCAAAATGCAACAAATTATCGTCGTAAATTATCTGTGGCAAAGAGCTTACTAATAATAAAAATTATAACAATAATAAATTATTGCGATAAATTACCTGTGATGAAGAATGCAATAATAATAATAAATTATTGTTGTAAATTATCTAAGGTGAACAATGTAATAATAATAATAATAATAAATAAATAAATAATAATAAACTATTGTGGCAAATGATCTTTGGTGAAGAACATCTGGAAACACCTGTAACATAAATTCATCTAATGACAATTAATGCTGGTATGAAACCTACGATAACTTCTGAAAAGCACTACATTCCGGCTTGCCCCATTCGAAGACCATAAAATTAAATGTGGTGTGCTAGAAGTGCATCTTCGAAATGGCACTACATAAAATATGTTAATGCAAAGACATCGGGGGACATACATCATCATACAGTGTGTAAACCAGGCTGACGGTAAAAAGGAATAATGCTAAATGCAATGTTTAGCACTACACTGCACTTCTTGAAGAAGAGCAAGCAGTCCAAAAACCCAGCTCTGAGGCAGCAATGGGTATATAGTGTCAGGAACTTCATTTTCTTAGCCTCAGCGTATGAGGCTGGGTGACCAATCATATCCCTTGCTGTCTCATCTTCCCACCGACAGTATACGGTCAGTGTACTCATTACAGTGGAGTTGGTTAGGGGGCGCAGATAGCATAAATCTGAAACCAAATTCCTGCTGCGGTGGGGATTTGAACCTCCAACCTCTCGCTGAAAGTCCAGCATGCTAATCACTACACTATCAAGCACTTCTGGTATGGTTAGTTGACTAATACAGCATCTTAAATTAATAGCTCTGAGGATAAAACAACATTTTGCATTATGCAGAAGTGACGCATTAACCACGAGCACGTAAATGATATCACATAACATTACGTAAAGGAATACAAACTGACCTGTGAGAAAGAGGACTGACCTGTAGGGCTGTCTGCATGTAACTGCTGCAGAAGTAGGTCCTCGGTGGTCAGGTACCTCCTGGACAGTTTTTGTGGCCGGCTGCTTCTGAATTCGACGTGCATTAAGCTGAAGAAATTCAAAAACACGGCCAAGTTCGATAAAATTGTAATTAATAACTTCTATTGCGCCGGTGTCTAATGCACAAGGCATCAACAGATGGCACAACAAAACCAAGCCAGTCAATTATTCAGAAGATCAGTCCATAAGACAGACAGGCGGCATATGGTGGATAAGCAATTTGAAAGCTCTAAGTCTTAAGTGGAGAACGAATTGATACAAGAGACTGAGCAAAGCGGGGACAGAGTTCCAAAAACTAGGTCCGGAAACTGAAAACGTCGTTCATCAAGAACAGTTCTTGATTTAGGTATGACCAGAGAAAGATAGATGACCTCATTGAATAACAATAAGTCTAGGTAATAAGAACTTATTTCACGAATAGCTTCACTTGGAATAAATACCCAGATGGATGGATACTCTTCATAATTCATATGTATGTACACCAGAGTGTGGCAATGTAACTGGTACAATAAAGAATATACTTACTTACATTTATATAGCATCGATCAAATGGCAAAAACAAGTTAGAGGTGTTCTCATGTGTTTGTCTGTGTACTACATGTATGTGTGCATGCATGTTTGTGCAAGTGTATATTTGTGTGTGTGCAAACTGTGCATATTTGTGCGTTTGCATGTTTGTGTGTATGTGTGCATGTGCATGTTTGTGCGTGTGTATGTTTGTGAGTGCGTGTATGTGCATGCGTATGTTTGTCACATGTTTGCGAGGCAGACAGATACCCACTCTCGTCGGCGACTCCATGGCGACTGACTTCAGCAGCAGTCTGTTGCTACGTGAACCGTTCCAGTGAAACTTAAGCGCCTCTGTGTCTTCCATCACCTTCAGACTGTTCCAAACGACAGCAGAGGACGAGGAGCGAACGCCAGGACCAGACGAGTGCTTAGGATTGATCGCAGACTGCTCCCCGATCAGATCGAGAAGGTCTGGCTTGAAGACTCCCAAGCCACAAGACGTTCCAGAGATCGATGACGGCTTCTCATCACAAGCGCTGGCTGATGTAGGAAAAACTAGTTCTAGGATTTCGCGGGCGTTTTTCTAAAATGGAACAAAAACGAAATGTCTACTTTGGAATTTTGATTCTCCAGTGGACGAGATTAGATTAGAGTCATTAGACTAGACTAGATTAGCTATAAAGTTATTAGATTAGAATAATTATAAACTAAAAGCAACTGTACTCTTTCCATAACTTCAGTATACCTTTAGGCTTTAGCACTCCTTATATCATGTTTCATTACCTTTAATACTCCTCATATCATGTTTCATTATCTGTAATGCTCCTTTTAACATATTTCATTACCTTTAGCACTCCTTAAAACATGTCTCATTACAAAGTGAACTTAACATAATCCTGTGTCAGACATTCATTTCAGTCAGTCATTCAGAGCAACTTATATATGAGCTCCTCAAGATAAAATTGACCTTTGCTTTATCCTCCATAGGCTGTCTCTGTCACCTGATCTTCTGGATGTTGACCCTGATTACAGCAGGGATTTGGTGTACCATCAGTTGTTGCCTTGTGCATTGGACACCGGTTCAATAGAAGTGATAAAATTACAATATTTACTGCAAGGCCCTGCAAGTTGCAACCTCCCTCTAACATATCCAGTGCTCCACATATGAATTCAACTTTAAATTTTTTTACCTAAACAAGTTTACTGAATGCTTGAAATTCTCACAGGGTCAGAGTTGTTGCCAAGGGAGACAAAGGGTATCAACCCCAAAAGACAACCCCAGCCATCATAAAAAATCAGATGAGTCATGCTGATACCTTCTTGTTCGTCTCTGATTGGCTGAAATTGTCGCTCGGTTTTCCCGTGTCGTCTCCACAGCTGGGCGGAATAATCGTAAGATGAGAATCGACTGTTTGAGATGCTTGCGGGTCATCCAGCGTTCCGGTTTCAAGGTCATTGTCCTGGAAGGCAAGCCAAGTGTTGTCGCAGTCACCACCAACTCCAACATCTCCGAAAGATGCCCAACTGTGACCCTGCTTCGCGGTTGGCTTATTTCGTTCCTGAAAATCGTCAGCGTGCAATACCGACTGAAAATCGTCAAACTCGCACGTTTCGCAAACGCAGTCGGTGTGCATGCAACTGTTTTCAGAGTTAAGTTGGACGTCTTTTGGCACTGACGATTCAGTATTTGAAACCCGCTCTGATGAACTGTGTGAATCCTGCCTGATATAACCCGTGAGGTTACAACCTGGCTTTGCCCGACCCAAATCGCCTTGCACTGACCCGATTAACTTTGAACCTGATAATACTGAAAGCCCATCGACACAATTCAATGATTTCTCCGTATCTGTACACGAGTGCATCACTCTATCGTCACCTGCACTCAAAGATTGGCAATTTTGTATGACTGCGGAACTGTGTGGATCCGTGCAAGACGTCGGAACAGAATCAGAAATCTCGGAGTCTGACCTCGAGACGCAATGTTCAGGACAACTGACACAGATTTCACATCCACGTGCATCTGTGATTGTTTGAACATCACCAGTGCACGTGTTTGAGATCTCGAAGTGAGAATCAGCATAAAGAAATTCAGTAGTCTTTGTACATTTACTGTGCTCTGGAGGCAAAAACTTTTGACCAGAAACATAGCCATTTGGTTCCCTCAGTCTGATCTCGCCACACGAATTTACATCGGTACATCGTAAAAAATGAGTTGGCTGGCCAAATCGGTTAGACATCGAAAGCGTGGACGGATTTGTGGCTGTAGTCAGATGGTTTGCAGTTACGAGTCCATCAGATTTCGGTGAAGCGGAGGAAAATTCCCCAAAGTCGCTTTCGTCATCGTCCTCTGCTCCCCATTCACTGTCCACAGTTGTAAAATTGTGAAAAGACATTGCGGATTCAATCTCGTTAATAATATACGAATTCTCTGACATCCGTCATTTCAGTTGCTAAAAAACATGAAAACATAAACTTATAGTACTTATTGGGGGCTGAACATTTATACAGTATCTGTGGGCATGCTACACAGACGCTGGACTGTACCAGGTTTTCTAATGACGACATTAACCCTAACTCTGACCCTAACCGACAATCACGACGCCAGTAAACTTACGCATTATATCCTTCAGCCCCGATACTATAAGCTTGCCCATAAACATTGATAACAGCCATGTAGGTCAACTGTCACAATTTGTGGGGATTCAATAAATAGTTTCAATCAATCAATCAATCAATGAGATAAATTCACAGTGCTACACCTTTCACTGTTAAATACTTAACCTAATTTACATAAAAATTATTTTGCCACAAATCATTGCCGTTCGGAAGCTATAATACATGGTTGAGAACCGGTTTTCAGAATCTGAAAACCGAAAATGCGTTGTGTTGTGCTTTGTTGTTCCTTAGATTTCGACTGCAAACTCACAAATTGCGCGGATCAAAACCCGCAGCACATTCCACAAACTTTATTTAACAAGATTTCATTCGACAATTATAAATATCGACTCAGTCCAACGTCGATTACAACCCAAGGCCAGTCGTCACATTTCACAATTTCGGTTGTCATCGCATTAACACGTAAACACAGCGACAAATACCTCGCACGCTTCGTGGAAAATTTCCACTACTGTCACAATGAAATGGGAGGATTTCGACGGAATGTTTGCCCTGATTTGTTATCTGTTCGCCATTTATCTGCGAATAATTATAAAGAATTTGTCACTCCGCCTCCTCGGCCAATGGCAGCCATGTCCGTCAGCTGCGCCTCGATCGGAGACCCCACTCGCCGATTAAGTCGGCCGACGACAAGGTTTCGCACCATTAAATAATGCCACTGTCCAGTTCGACACTCTCAAATACCGTAAATCTATCAGAAGAAAGTGTTGACTTCACCGATAAAGGTCAAGTGATCGTTTAATATAGTTGTCAAAACTTGAAAAATGAAAAATACCGGCCGGTTACATCGGCCGATACGTCGCACGCACGCACGTACTCGAGCCTAGTGTTCAATCACGCCAGCTGGTTCAATCACGCCACCAATCAACACTTAGATCAACATTGATCCGCTACCGTTTTGCTACGGCTTCTGCTTTAATCAATTTATGGCTCACTTTGCTCAAATCCAGAACCATAGCTGTTTAGCCTCTCTCAAATAAACTACCGCCGTAAATAAGGCCAAAAATCTGATCCATCCTACGAACTTACCAAAACCTCACCTCTTGCTATCTCTCCACGGGTCTATCACTCAAACTGAAAATATTGCCCTTTCCCAAATCTTAGCCAGATTCATCCTCTAGCTTTCCCTTATCTCCCTCGCCGCTTTAATTCTAAAACTAGTGATGTAAATTTACCGGTAAAATATTTTTGCGGTAGAAAATCCGGAGTTTTTACCCGGTAAAATTGGTAAAATATGGTAAAAAATGGTAAAAAATGATTTAAGTGGTGTAATATCTTGGTTATGTTCCCCAACGTGTGTTTAGCCATTTATCAGTTACAGACAAATATTGAAATGCCTTAGTAGTTCTATTGAATTGCTAAATAGATAGTTTGTTTGAAAAAAACACATTTTTATTACAAAGTGAGTTTTCGTTTACTGTCACAAATTGCAATAATTGTTGTAAGTGATTCAGCCCAGATGAAAACTTCTCTGATAGTAAGTTGGTAGGTCTCATTCACTTTAAAATGCTACAACTTATCAGTTCTGGTAGGTAGAATTTAGAGAAATAGAAGAGATGTAGGCTCCAGTGTAGCTGTCTATTAGGCCTACAGTAGCCTAATATTACTTGCCGCTTGCTGGGAGATTTCATAGGTAGATTTATGCTACAGAAAAATGGTGCATGAAAACTAGTTGAAATTTTGGAAGAACTAACTCGAGTATTATTTCAACACAATTCAGCAATCATCCTACATTATTTGTCAACGGGTGATGAGCCCATGAACAGAAAGAAAGAAAGAATTTTACACAGCAATCTCAGAGCATTATAGGCCTAGGGCATATCTCTGAGCAACACCAAAGCCTATGATCAGTTGCTACAATTTTGTGAATGAAGCTGACATTGAAAACCTTAAGTGAATATTGATACTAAGAAAGTAATAATATTAATTATGTTATTTAATGGGTCCTAAGTTAAAAGGAATAAAACTTTAAGCATTTACAATTTTAATAATTAAAGACCAAATATTTTGTCATTTTTACCACAAGCAAAATATAATGCGGACCCGTTTTACCGGTCAAAAATCCCCGGATTTTTTACTCGAAAAAATCATTTCACATCACTATCTAAAACCATCGTAATCGTAAACTCCAAACCACTACAGTTCCACTCGAAAGCTAAGCGCAGGGCACTAACTTATTCACGCCACAACGGTTCTGTCAATCAGATGGTAGCCTACTCAGTAATCATGAAGATTACGATTAATTGTATTGCATTTGACGAAAGTTTTGGCATCGGGATTTGTCTGTTATGATCAATAATTATTAATGTGTAGGGCCTAGGCCTAATTTGCAAGTGAATTATTTATTTTCGTATACAATAATATTATTGCATTCCTCTTGTTTTCTTTTTCTAGCCAAGATGAACACAGGACATCACTGTAGGAATAGTAGGTCCTGAAAGAATAATTGTAGAACGTCACCTGCCGAATAAATAAAAAGTGGAACACACGTAGCCTAGTTATAAACGAATCGCTGTCAAGCCAATCGCAAATATATAATATGCAATTGCTAGTGGCAACAGATAGGCCTACACTAAAGGGCCTAGATCTACATGCAGTACTTCAGAGTAAATCTACTAGAATCACCACGCCCTCTGGCGCACGACGAAACTTCGTGGAGGTTAATCTCCAGTGGCGTAAATCATGGGGAGCACAGTCGAACACAGCGAGTTTTAATCCAAACCCCATAGTCCACTGTTAGAAACAATTCAGGCGCCTCAATTCATCTGCATTGAGTATCATAATAAACGCAGCAATTCATAACTAGGTCACGTTATCCGAAGTTTTCTTGCATCTGGCCTTGTGAGTCATCATGTTACTGTAAAGAGCAAATCGTTTGTCGCATCCACCACAAGCAAAGGGTTTCTCACCCGTGTGACCTCTTATATGTCCCTCGAGATTTGATTTCCTCGAAAACCTCTTTCCACAGATGTTACATTCAAATCGCTTCTCTGCCCGCTGCTCACCACTAGGCTTCTCACCAGTATGCATTCTCATGTGTCTATACATATACTTCGCCACAACGGTTCTGTCACACACGGGGCACGTCTTTCTCTGCCCGCTGTGAGTATTTAAGTGCGACTGCACTTGCATCTTCGTGCGAAATTCTTTATCACATAACCAGCATTTGAACGGCTTCTCGCCAGTGTGAATCGTCATGTGCTCTTTCAAATGAGAGGAACGTAAAAACTTCCTATTGCAGATGTTGCAGATGCTGCCCCTGCAATCCTCTTTGTTGTGAATTTGGCTGTGTCTGATTAACTCCGGTTTGCTCTTGTACGACTTGTTGCAAATCCTGCAAAGAAAAGCCCTCACCTCCGTATGCGTAAACTTATGACGGCGAAGACAACTCTGCCATCGAAAGCCCATGCCACACTGATCGCAGGTGAATGGCTTTTCCTGCGTATGGATCCTCATGTGCTCTGCCAAATGACATTGATCCCCAAAACGTTTACCACAAAACCCACAAGAATAACGTTTCTCGTCATGTTGCATTGAGATATGGTTATAAACAGCTTTCTTTCTCTTGTAGGCCTGGCCACAGTACCCACAGGCAAAAGGTTTTTCTTTATCCTTTATTCGAAACAAGCCTCGATCGCCAATTAAAGTAGAACCAGGCGGCAGTTTTGAAGATACCATGGACTCTACATGACGAAATCCTGAAAAGGATTTACCAAGGTTAGTATTTGCCTGACGAGAAGATGGCGCAGGAACTTCTTCAGCCGCCTCAGGAGATGAAACTTCGTCTTCGTATACGATACCAGACGCAATTGAAATCCGCTTCCCATTCATGGCTTTTGTCACATTACCTTGACTTTGATTGGACTTTGTTTTCATAGTACATGAAGTCCATGGTTCTTCCACGATCGCCACTTTATTCTCTGATACAACCTTATTGCATACGTTTTCAGACGACACATTGAGTGCACTCACGAGTAGACTACATGTGTTCGTACAGCCCAGAGCAGAGTCCGGATCAGTTGTTGCTAATCCACTTGGTACCGTTGGAAGAATAGGTTTTGTCTGGATTGGACAGTCTTGCTGATGAAAGTTACATTCCATAAGGCCTGTAGTACAATTATTTGAAGACAAGATACATTGATCACTAAACTCTTCCTTCCAGACGTTGCAAATGACGTCTTCTCTGCACTCCTCTTCCTTGTGGACTTTACTGTGGCTAAATAAATCGCGCTTGGACGTGTACGACTTGTTGCAAATCTTGCATGCAAAGAGTCTCTCCTTTGTATGCGTAAATTTATGACGGCGAAGCTCATCTTTGAGTCGAAACCGCATGCCACACTGATCGCAGGAGAATGTCTTTTTCCGCATATGAATCGTGACGTGCCGTGACAAATGATATTGGTCCCCAAAGCGTCTACCACAATAATCACAAGAAAAACGCACCTTCTCATCATGGTGTTGTGTGATATGGGCATATAGAGCTTTCTTTGTTATGTAGTTCTTACCACAGAACGAACACAAAAAAGGCTTTTCTTTGTCTTCTATAAGAAACACACCTCGGTGGCTAACCTGTTGCGAACCAGGAGGCAGCTTTGAAGATACCATCGACGCAACATGACTAAAAAATGAAGAGGACGTACCAGGGTCATTAACTGAATGGCGAGATGATGATGATGACGGATGCTCCGTAACCACCTCTCCTTGATCGGATACAAGCAACGTTTGTGTCATGGCAGAACATTGCACGCTCTCGGAAGATGAAACTTCGTTTTCAATACCATCTGCAACTGAAATATGCTTCCCATTTACTGATTTTGACGAGTAACCTTCACCTTGACTTTGATTGAACTCTGTTTTTGTGTCATTTGAACCCTGCAATTCATCCACTTCTTTAGCCACCTCTATTACAACTTTGTCGCAAGAGTTATTGAACTTTTCGAGTGTGCTCACGAGTCCGATATTCGCACACGTTGGTGAAGAGTTAGGAATATCTGTTGGCACTCTACTTGATGCCGTTGTGTGGCTGGGTTCTAGTTGGACTTGAAAGGGATGACTGCTACTTTGAACACGGTCTGTATTATCCAGTAATTGCTCTATTAGAGCAGTACAACTGTTCGAAGAAAACACAATCAGTTGAGTTGTATCCTCATCTGTTTTATTATTGTCTTGATAAAATTCTTTTACGCCTTGACTAGTGGCTAGCTGGAGAGGTACGTTTATTGTACTTTCTACGGGGTCTTGGGCATCTCCTGGCAGTAGTTTCCTTGTTTCCTTGTGAAAAATCATGTGATGCAGTAAGTCGATCTCCAGTCGAAAGTGTTTATGACATAATGAACATTTGAACGGTTTTTCACCAGTATGTATCGTCATGTGCTCCTTCAAGATATACTGATGACTAAACTCTTTCTTGCAGACGTTACAAATGAGACCTTCTCTGCACTCCCCATACATGTGAACTTTACTGTGTCTGATTAACTCCGGTTTGTACGTGAACGACTTGTTGCAAACACTGCAAACAAAAGGCCTCACCTCCGTATGCGTAAACTTATGACGACGAAGACTACACTGCCATCGAAAGCGCTGGCCACACTGATCGCAGGTGAATGGCTTTTCCTTCGTATGAATCCTCACGTGCTGTACCAAATGAAATTGTTGCCCATAATTTTTGCAACAAAACTCACAAGAGTAACGTTTCTCGTCATGTTGGTATCTGATATGGCTAAAAACAGCTAGCTTTCTCTTGTAGGCCTTACCACAGTATGCACACGCAAAAGGATTTTCTTTATTCTTTATACGAAACACGCCTCGACTGCTAACTAAAGTAGAACCAGGAGGCAGCTTTGAAGATACCATTGATTCTACATGACTAAAACTTGAAGAGGACTTACCAGGGTCATTAACTGAATGGCGAGATGATGATGAAGGATGATCCGTAACCACCTCTAATTGATCGGATACAAGCAATGTTTGTGTCATGGTAGAACATTGCGAGCTCTCGGAAGATGAAAGTTCGTAAACGATATCATCTGCAACTGAAATCTGCTTTCCATTTACTGACTTTGACGAGTAACCTTCACTTTGACTTTGATTGAACTCTATTTTTGTGTCATCTGAACCCTGCAATTCATCCACTTCTTTAGCCACCTCTAATACAACTTTGTTGCAAGAGTTATTGAATTTTTCGAGTGTGCTCACGAGTCCGATACTCGCACACCTCGGTGGAGAGTAAGGATTAGCTGCTGGTTCTCTACTTGATGCCGTTGTGAGGCTGGGTTGTAGTTGGACCTGACTGTGCGCCACATGAAAGGGATGACTGCTACTTTGCACAAGGTCTGTATTATCTGGTAATTGCTCTACTAGAGCAGTACAATCGTTTGAAGAAAACACAATAAGTTGCGTTGTTTTTTCTTCTGTTTGAATACTGTCCTGATCAAATTGATTTATGCCTTGACTGGTGGCTAACTGGACTGGTTCTTTTACTGTACCTTTCTCTGGGACATGAGCATATCCTAGCAGAAGATTCCTCGTTTCCTTGTGGGTAATCATGTGATGCAGCAATTTTAGCTCGAGACGAAAGCATTTGTCACATAAAGAGCATTTGAACGGTTTTTCACCAGTGTGTATCTTCATGTGCTCCTTCAAGAAATACTGATGACTAAACTCTTTCTTGCATATGTTGCAAATGACATCTTCTCTGCACTCCTCTTCTTTGTGAACTTTACTGTGACTAAATAAATCGCCCTTAGACATGTACGATTTGTTACAAACGTTGCAAGGAAAAAGTCTATCTGCTGTATGCAGAAATTTATGTTGGCAAAGATCAGTCTCAAGTCGAAAGCGCATGCCGCACTGATCGCAGGTGAATGGCTTTCCCCACGCATGACTCATCACGTGCTTCTCATCATGTTTCTGCTTGATATGCTTATATACATCTTTCTTTCTCTTGTAGTTCTTACCACAGTAACCGCAGGCAAAATGTTTCTCCTCATTTTTCGTGTGAAACACGCCTCGGTCGCTAACTAATATGGAACCAGGCGGCAGTTGCGAAGTAATCATGGACTCCACGTTACTACATAATGCAGAGGATGTCCCATGGTCATTAGGTGCACAGCGAGAAGGTGATCGAGGAACACCACTAGCCACCTCATCAGAGCTACAATTTGTGTCTTTCTGTTCAATATTGCATCTAGGACCCATGATTAGACTCAATCCTTCATCTCTGTCGGCAGAGTTGGCACTCATCACATGCTTTTCATCATGTTTCTGCTTGATATGCTTATATACATCTTTCTTTCTCTTGTAGTTGTTACCACAGTAACCGCAGGCAAAAGGTCTCTCCTTGTTTCTTGTGTGAAACACGCCTCGGTCGCTAACTAAAGTAGAACCAGGCAGAAGTTGCGAAGTAATCATGGACTCCACATTACTACAGAATGAAGAGGATGTCCCATGGTCATTAGTTGCACAACGAGAAGGTGATCGAGGAACTCCGCTAGCCATCTCATCAGAGCTACAATTTGTGTCTTTCTGTTCAATATTGCATCTAGGACCCATGATTAGACGCAATCCTTCATCTCTGTCGGCAGAGTTGGCACTCATCACATGCTTTTCATCATGTTTCTGCTTGATATGCCTATATACATTGTTGTTTCTCTTGTAATTCTTACCACAGTAACCGCAGGCAAAAGGTCTCTCCTTGTTTCTTGTGTGAAACACGCCTCGGTCGCTAACTAAAGTGGAACCAGATGGCAGTTTCAAAGTATCCGTGGACGCCACATGACTACAAAGTGAAGAAGATCTGCCATGGTCATCAGTTGAATGGTGAGATGATGAGTGAGGAACTCTGCTAACCGCTTCATCAGAGCTACAACTTGTGTCTTTATGTTCAACATTGCATCTATGACCCATGTTTAAACTGAATCCTTTATCTCTGTCGGCAGAGTTGGCTTTTTGAAGTTCAGTAGAAAGTGTATGCTCAGGTTTAATATTCTTTGCTTTCTTTTGCACTGCGCCTTCTCGTAAACGATAATCAAGGTGATTCTTTCCACTTTCTGGAAAGTAAACAAGGACCAGTGGAAAATCCAAATGCTCCTGCTCTTCTGAATTCGCATATGCCGCTGTATGGAAATCTGCAAAATAAAACATTGAAAAGTAAATGTTAAAACCTGTTTATATGCCTTTGTATAAACACTGAAAGGCAATAGGGTAAAGGAAACAAGCTTCCTTATATGCCTCTGCAGAAACTTCTCCGAAGATGGTAACACTTATTAGCCCCTGTAGAAACTTCTCCTAAGTACAAGAAGAGAACACTTTAAGTCTTAAAGGCTGCAAAAATTTAGACAGAAAAAAGTTTAAGAATGTAATGGCAATTTCATGGATAGCCGAGCACAGAGCAGGGAACAAATGTAACTTACCCAGATGTAGAAACTTATTAAAGGACAACCAAAAGGTTTCTGGAAATGTAGAACTTTCACTAATGCAATTAAATGTGCAGATATGGCAGATGAAACAAGTTTTGGTATATAAGTAAAATAGTGTAACCCATTGGACAGAGGCGACACCAAAAGACGTCGTCATATCATTAATGGTTTTCCTATTGACCTCTACATAAATCACTGTGCATTCGATTGTTATAGAACTGTTTGATTTTATGCTGATTACAATATTAATCATTGTAATTGGATGATGATGATGATGATGGTGATGATGACGATGATGATAATAATAAAAATAATAATAAAATAATAATGACAGTGGCGCCACCAAAAGCTGTGTTATCTTACCATTTTCGGTTTTTGTATACACCTGTACATAAATGTCTGTGCATTTTACTGTTATAATAATAATAATAATAATAATAATAATAATAATAATAATAATAATAATAATAATAATAATAATAATAATAATGTTTGTTGGCTTTATAAAGAAATAAATTTGTCATAATAATAATAACAATAATAATAATAATAATAAAATAATAATAATAATAATAATAATAATAATAATAATAATAATAATAATCACACAAGTTTGGCAATGTTTATTGTCCCATGCTTTGTGAGTCTATGCCACAGTGGAAGTCCTGGAAATTGAATAAATTAAGCAGATCTACGAATCAGCATCATCATCATCAGGAAGAACAATAATTATCCATGGGCCGAGGCCCGTTGAAGTCAATATGCTTGCATTGAATGTGGTTAACTAACTTACGTTGGCCTACTCTCTTTACTAAATTTGTACATACACTACCTCGAGTCTTTTGTATTTTCGGATTATTATTTTGATGCTGATTTTCCCTGAAATAGTCAAAAAATGCAACATATAGCAGATGGGTCTCAGATATATAAATTAATGCAGTTTGACTTAAGAATTTTTAGATGTGATAAACTCTGCAAGTTGAGCATTGCCATAACTGGAAAGAGCATTGCTGACATTGACAAATTTGTAAAAAAAGAAAATTTTCTAATCACCAATCGAGAATGAGAACGGCTTTACCAGGCAGTTGAAACAGAAATAAAATGCTTCAGGATGCAAAATAGAAAAGAATGACCATAAAAGGAAGTTTACGTCAAAACTACCAATGACAGTTGAAATAATATCAAAATAATATATACCCAGTTGTATGGCAGCTGTTCTCTCTTGCTCCCTAAAATGCACAATAAAGAACAGAATGCTAATTTTCTTGACAACATCATTGGTAAAATTAGTTTATGCTTCTCTGTGGTTTCTCTAGAAGAAGCAACACAATATAACACAGGGTTTCAATCAGTAGTACACATGGTCAGTACTCCAATGGTTGTGAGTTAGAGCCTGCTTAACTGACCCAGGGAAAGTTGTTTGCCCAAAGGTCCTTCTGTCACTAAGATGCAAAAGGTGAAAGGTAAATGGTAATTCCGGCAATGGCTCGTGTTCAGCACCTGAGATTAGTGCATTGTTAGTTCAAGGGCCACAACTACAGGAAATTATTTATTATTATTATTATTATATTCGTTTATTGGCACATAAAAAACAGCTGACACAATGCAACTGATTACAGCTAGTTCAAAAGACTAATAAAGATAGAATCAAAATATAAAATACATTGTACACAGAAATCTCGAATTTTGCAGCGCTAAACAGTGGCAGCGTCAATGTCAGACATACCACCTTATATGCAGGCGCTATATGAAGTCCGGAAGAGCAATTGCTTGGTCGGGGGTCGGTGTTAATTTGGAATCAGAGGTCAAGAAGGGTAAATCCAAACGTTTTTTTACATAAACAAGCACGCCACAACACATCACAAACTACAGATTAATTATTTTCTGTCTAAATTCTAAAATAATTATTTTACAAATTGTCCATCGAAACAGAAATTGGTCTAACCTTCTGCACTACCTTCTGCGGGAATGTAAAGAAGTTCCGACAAAACTTAGACGCTGACATCGTTTCGCAACCAGATTAATAAAAGAAGATAAAGAATACGTAATTATCAGCCACTTTTAGAGTGCTAAATAGCTCTACGCGGAATTAAACATTCTAATTTCCTGCTTCAAACAGTATTCTTGTTGAAGATAGCTCTAAACATCAAAACATTGCTGCATCCAATCATCCAATCGTTTTACAGATAACTAGGCCAGTTCAGAATTGTCAGAATTCGGATGTGCTTGGTTGCGAAATCACGTCAAAAAGTAGCCCAAACGTCGCGAGCTAAACAGCTAAATTTAATGATAACATTAATAAATTTTTGCTAGTTACGTCAATATACATTACTTTATTGGTTTCGCCGTTATATATATTAAGAGGTCGTTGTGTTTCGCCGAGACACGTGGTGATATCATTGACGTAAAAATTTATATGGCAGACTGCTTTGTGCTTACTGTAGACTAGTCCGTACTCCGCAAAGCATGTATTTATTACTGACTAAGCAACAACACATAAGAATTGTAGCTAGTAACAGTGACCCAGTAGCCTATACTGCGGTCAATTTATCAGAATTTGTAGCGACCGCGAGACAATTCAAAATTAGCCTAAATATCGCGAGATCGCGAG